>JBBJLS010129927.1:0-16882 GCA_037577275.1 Bryconaethiops microstoma | reverse complement strand
CACGTTGTTGTGTGTGTGTGTGTATATATATATATATATATATATATATATATATATATGTGCTGTGTATTTATATAAACCTCGATCCTCGATTACAGTATAGCTCAGGATTGAATTCCCAGTGCAACCTCTATGGTTATATTGACATGTCAGTGTCTTGATTTGTCCACACAAGTCATTCTGAGGTTGGTTTATTGCATAGTGCAGTATCAGAATCAGAGAAGATTATTAACAAACGCACATCGTGCAGCCCAATGCTGGTGTCCTTTCCAGAAGCTCAGACACGATCCCTGTGTGAACCTCTTCCTCCACCCCCACCCCCCCACCAACAAGCCACTGGAACAGCTTGAAGAAAAATGCCAGGCTTTGAGTGCTTCCTCTGAGAAAGGCCCATCAAGCCCTGGCCTGGTGTGAAGTGGTGTTCTAGGATCTAGAACCTGCCAGACGTTCCAGGACCTGCTAGACGTTCTAGAGTGGCAAAGGTGCTCCGGAATGCAGAAGGAACAGCCTGGCTTCACCAAAGCCTCTGCCGCCCACAAGGACCCTCAACCCATCTGATGCAATAACTTAGTCATTCTCTCCAGCATAAATCAGCGAACACTTTTTTCTTACCACACTACAGTCTCCTCTCAACAGTGGGGGCAGGACAGCTGCTGGATTCATATTTTAATAGTAATAGGTTTGTGTGATTAGTGTCTTTTTACAAAGTACACAATGGAAGTAAAATGAACTGGTTTTATTAATTGTTATTTATGAATTAATTAGGATTAATTGTTAATTTTATGATTACATTATTAGGTGCTGTCTGCTATTATTATTATTAGTAGTAGTAGTAGTAGTGGTAGTATAAATATTAGTATTGTAAGTATTACTATTCAAATTATTAGGATTATTATCTCTCTAATGTGAGACACACGTAAATAGTAGAAATAATAACATTATCATCACAATATCAAAGAGCGGGTTCATTTTGGTCAGTGATATAATGCGTCCCATCCCCCGAGACACTCCAGGAAAATCAGATTATCTCCTTACAAAGACTGAAGACTGAATTTTGGCTCCTCCAGTCTGAGATGATGAGATTAGGATCATCATTTCAGATTTGGAATGAGGACTCCCTGCGCCAGCGGGTTAATACCGGGATTGTTCCTGGATGAATTCAGCTCTTTCCATCTTCAATCTGAGCTTAGGAACACTGTTACTATTGTGATCCATTTGGACAACACATTTTGATCAAGGTCCTGTTTTTAATTTACACTACATGAAAATGGAACAAATATGAGGAGGCCTTAGGGACGACGTTAGGTTCTTAAGATCAGGCCGCAGAGATAAACCTGTCACCCTGGAAAACGGATTGATTATAAAGAATGGCACAAAGTTGAATTTGGAAATGACACTGACTTGCTTTTCTTCCTTATAGATTTCTTAGCTAAAAATTGGGAAGATCTACTAAAAACAATTGTATTTGGAACTACTGACACAGGCAGTAGCATGGATAAACATATGATTATTTGAATAAATATATATTTAATACACTGAGAAATATAGTGTAACCCAGTGACCTGCCTGTGTGGGCCCTATATTAATCTAGCAAATATATAAATAAATAAGCTGTATTAAGCAAACAAAACTATCCTGACTCAATAAGGCACCCCCCACAATAATCCCGGATGACAAATTTAAGAAGATGGCCCCCTCTTGTGTTTTATTTATTGGAGGACTTGATTACGAAATTGAGGGTTTTATTTGCTCATTTGCAAGGAAAAATGAGCAAATAAAGGACTGAAATATTTGCTCATTTCAGTCCTGCTGAACCGAGAACGGGCTCGGTATGGAGCGATCACTTGAGCCGAGCTAACTGATGTAGCTAAGCAAGCTCTCTCTTATTGGTCAGGCCTTCAGGAGCTGGACTGAAGTCCTAGTCCTAATTCCCAAAATCATTAGGAAGAGGAATCATCCAATCACATTCTGGCAGCTGGTGGCCTAGAGGTTAGGGAGTTGCCACTGTGATCAGAAGGTCATAGATTGAATTCCAGAACTGCTAGTGGCATCACTAAGTTTCCCTTGAGCAAGGTACCGTCCCCACACACTGTTCCCTGGGCGCTGTGTTCCTGGCTATTCACTGCTTCACTTGGTGAATGGGTTAAACGCACAGAACAATTTTGTGCTGATCATTATGCGTCATGGTGTGTTCACAAATGACAAATGGACACTTTACATAATCTGATTTACAGTGGGCAGGACTAATTTTGTGAAGGAGAATGTCACTCTAGGCCTTCCGGACGTTCGGCATACATCACCTGGCTGTGAAGACGAGCAGTAGCCTAACCAGTGGCACTAGAAGTAACCAGAATGCAGCTGCGAGGGCATCAAGCACTGCTTGTCCTGAACCTCCGTTGTTCAAAAGAAGAAGACATGCGTCAAGTCTCTTTTCAGTCTTGGCCCCCCCAGTGGTGGAATGAACTCCCTCTTCCGATCAGATCTGCAGAGTCTCTCGCTATTTTCAAGCATCATCTGAAGACTCACCTCTTCAAGGAGCACCTTGTTGACTAACTAGGCCTCTTGTTACTGCTCACTAATTTCTTTCTCAAATTTTTTTTTCCCTATAATTAATTTTTAAAAAAACCTTTGGGTACTTAACCTTACTCCATGTTTTCCGTACTTATGCTTTAACCTTTTCTTTGACAGGAGTTGTTATGGTATGTAACTTAGCTGGCAGTAACTTGGTCGAATAGCGGATGTTGATTTAAGTATCGCTTTTTAGATCAGATGTCTACTTCTTGAGCACTGATGTACGTCGCTCTGGATAAGAGCGTCTGCTAAATGCCTTAAATGTAAATGTAAATGTAAAATGGGCCAGTCGCACTGGAATTAGCGGAACTAGCCAAACAATCTGGATTTTGAACTTTGACACATTACAGACTGTCTAATGTGAATTCATCCTTAGAATAGGGCCATGGAGAGACAGAAGTACGAAGTGAACAGCCGAAAAGATATGCAAACTACATGCTATCGCTGACTATCACAGTCAGTAGCAAGCTTCTGGTCAGAACAACAGTGTTATTGCACATCACAGTTTGATAGACCATACAACCATCCATTTCCCCCTTGAGTGTCAACCCTCTTCGCCACTGATCTTCTGAACTGAAATCCCTCGCTCTGATTTCTCTGAATCCTGGCTAACAACACCAGGCAGCCTGGCACGAAACACATGTATACCACTAAACCATCGTGGATGCGGCCCTTTAGTGAGGGCACTGAGGAGCGTCTGATGTTGAAAGGGTTCTGTCTACACTCGCCCCCTGAGATGTAGCATCACTGAAGCCTCCCAGCAGATCAGACATCGACCAGCAGAAGGCTGTGGTCCTGTCTGTCAGAGACTATTAGTGCCCACTCGCACGATCACATTCACACAACGCTGCCCCAAGGACAACATGACACTGGTGTGTTGAGCTGATCAAGCAAAGTGTGGGTGTGTGTTAGATTCTCTAGCAGGTGATAAGACACTCCTCTTGTTGACAACTTTGACCCCCACATCACTCAAAAGGTTACAGAGGACGTGCTCCACTTGGAGCCTTTAGTAGCTGTGGTAGAACATCTAATTCATACTGTTTCCCACCGCTACCTCAAATGTGACCAACTGACCACTCAAGACCTTTCTGAAGAGATGTCTTTTTTTATCACTGCTCAGTATTTTTATTTTTTTGCTTTTAGGCAATTGACTGACATAGTCTTCATGGTAACTGTCATGAAGGGTTCATGTACGTGTCATGTAGCCTTTACAAATACTGGCCTTCCCAGACTTCATACTTACAGAAAAATAGATGGGCCTCTGTTGAAGGCCCCAGCATGTTTTATAGATGTGTCCATTTGTAACCAGCCAAGGTTTAGTCTTTCTCAAGAAACCAACTGGATAACACTTCCCTGATGGCCAGGGTTACGTGCAATGTGACACAAGTGACATAAACCTACGTAAACATCTATAAAAGCTTATTTTATGAGTGTCAGCTGTCGTTTTCTGAAGTGGAATGGCAATCCTCGTGAAGGGTTTATGTATGTGTCGTAGCCTTACTAACACAGACCTTTGTAATTGGTGCTGCTAGCTGGAGATAAACAGTATATAGAAAATATTCTTAAAGAAACAGGGACGGACACATTTTGGAGGCATCAGCCAAAGAATGACTCATGAAACCCAACTAAGGTTTCTCAAGAAAACATCTGAATTGCACTTAACTGAAGACCAGTAAAAATCGAAAAAGGCTTATTATGACCAGTGTCAACTGTCGTAACATTTTTTATATGTGTGTATGGGAGTGAGTGTATGTTTGTTCACCACATTCATATTCACCCAAATTATTACAAGTAAATAATCACAGAAATGCTACACTGGTGTATTTGACTCAAGGAAGTCTATTGTTGAAATCAGACCAGAACTCCTAAACAGCTTTTACAAACTGCCATTTGGACCATAAAGTACACTTTTCTTTTCTCTGATAAAGGTTTTTGAGACATAATGTATTGTTATGTAATCAGTAATATAGATAGTGGCAGTCATGTTACATTTTGTTATTTTGTCAGTAACACTTTACCAACATTCATTAGGCTACATGACACCTACATAAAACTGCCATAGTTTAATCTACGTAAACTGACATAAAGGCTGTTTTTGTCCATTTTGGTTGCATTTCATGTCTACAAGAGAGGCCACTGTTGAAATAAACGTTTACTTTTTTTTTAGGTTTAAGACAATGGACATGACAGGCTTAGGTAATATATATATGCATGTATGTATGTAAATATAAATATAAAAAGGTATTAATCAAAGGAATTTGGGGATATAGTGTAAAGGGCAGCTGGTGTTTCCAGATTTGATAAATTCCTTGTTTCGTACATACATGCAGCATTTTGCCAAGACATTTTGAATGGGGCTTCACTGTACAGGGCCTACGTGCTGTTGGATCCTGTGAATAGTTGAGTCTTACCGTCCTGTTGAGCATTCAAAGCAGCAGGGGAGTGGGGGTTTGGGGGGTCAATAATAGGGTCAGGAGGTCACCGCTCTGCACCGATACCGTGGTCATGAGTTAAACATGATTAGGGAGATGGCACGTGGCCTGGAGGCTTCCGTTAGAGGGTCATTTATCCAGAGGATGGGTTTGGAGAGAGGGCGATCAAGTGGGCGTTCGGAATTGAGCAAGGCTCTCTGATAAAACCGTCCAGAGGACAGGAGATTAAAAATCCTCTCAACGCAACTCAAAAATGGGCTCTCAGCACAAGGGCTTATCATCCAGAGCTGCCGCTCCATCCAGGTTCACAAACAAAGCAGACACAAACCTGTCTGCTGAAAGAAATGTTTTCTTTATCTGTTTTTCAACGTGTTTCAGTAATGTACCAGTGAATTATTTACTGTATTTTGGCCCTGGTGCATATGCAGCCATGGATATTTCTCTGTAATGAATATTCATGACCAACTGGAAGGTGTCCAGTGGCACAGGTAAACAACCCCTCTGTCTTTTGGACACTAATGAAGAAGAAAAGGTACAAACTATTGAGGAGAAGTCACAGCTCTGGACACACACAAACAGACACACATTTTTATGTGAAGGGGGAGGGGTAATTGTCATCCTGGAATCTCATTCCATCCGAAAAGAAAGGACAGAAACAACTGTATTGATCTGCAGAGCTATTAGGGTCCCTCACTCTAGGGGTCAAGCATTCACACCCCCACGTCATTTTACTGGTGTATGTCGCAGATGCACTCGCCCACTTGTGGAGAATATGGTGAAGGATATGATGTTGTGCTCGGTCTGTATATTTCTCCATTCATTAATTCAGAATGATCTGTGTGTATTTATAGTCATATGATAAGCATTTTGTAAGTGTAAATATGTGCAGATAAAAAAACTTTATCTTTTAATGAAATTTTACTGTCCATTTGTTGAATTAGACAAAAACATAAAATGTGGCCTGTGCTAAAGTCTATTTGGTATAAAATAGAGAATAAAATCATATATTATATACGATTATGTGGTATTGTTTATTTTGTTTCCAATATTTTAAACTCTGTAAATACTTACCGCATTAAAATAAGTTTTAAAAAAGAGCCTACATATGCTGGATGTTAGGGCCATGTTAATTTATTTCGATGATTTTTTTTCATAAAAGGCCAAACAATAAAAGGTTTTTAAAAAAAAATACACACACTCTCAGAAAAACTCGACTTAAAAAATATATTCTTGACTAAAAAATATATACAAATTGCTTATTAATAATAGCTGGCCAGTTAAATTTTAACCTAGTAAAAGGGGGGGAAAAACTATTCATTCTGTTCAAGTGAATGATCATGGTGGATCTAGAGTACGTGGCAGGTTATTGACGGTGGCTGAAAGGTCCAGTGCAGTGAAGCTGTTCACCTGATCCCCATTACGTGTAGGACTGTTTTCTTCTCTCTGCAGCTCAGAATAGGAAGCGCGCCAGGACTCAGCACATGCTCTATAGTTAGAAATCAGCCAGCAGAGGACTCATGGCTCAATGTGTATTCAATCTCAGAGGCATTCAGGGTGCTTCACAGTTCTCCTGCTACAAGTGCCTTGCCTGTTGCAGTAAGTAGGCCTTCCCACAGTGTGAAGCCTGGTAACAACGTCACCACTGTGATTATGCCAATTCACTGCTGCATTCTGGCTAACTGCAGCAAGACACACCATTCATGCCCACACTACGCACATGACCACTCTACTGCACTTTGGTTAATCATACTATTATGCCATTAATAAGCTACATAACCCCCTACACTTCCTGTAGTGTATTCCAGCCTGTCAGACTGAACATGTGGACCATTAGAACAATATAGAGCATTACAGAGCATTTTCTAAATAAAACAAAAGCAATCACATCGCCCCCTTCACTTCCTATAGTGTATTACAATCTGTCTTAACAATTTTGAGGCCAATATGAATATTATAGAGAACCTTTTAAATTAAACAACAGCCGGCATGTCACCCCTATGTATTACGATCTGTCACAATGACAGTGTAGTTCATGTGAGCATTGTAGATTACATATTAAATTGAACAATACAAGCCATTTCACCCGTTATGCTTCCTGCACTGTATGACAACCCATGAGCATTATGAGCATTACAGAGCGCCTTTGTTTCACTGTAAACGTCTGATGCAGCTATTCTGTAATTACTTCAAGTTTTTTATTTAACTAACATTTTAACATCATTTGATTGCAGCCTCAAGAGCATTAGTGAGGTCAGGTACCGATGTTGGTTGATGGTCGATAGATCATGAATGTCACTCTAACCCATACCAAAGGTAGCGGGGCTCCATCACTCCAGAGAATCCCATCCTGATACAAATTCCTTGAGTGATTTCAAACAGTAGGGCATTGATTAATCAAATATAGAAATACTTGTTGCTTTTAGGTCTGCTCTGCTGATTCAACATTTTCAGAGATGTGCAGGGAGTGCGAGCAAGCAGACGCCTTCAGCCTGCATCGCTCGCCATACAAGGACCATCTCTTCTTTGCTCCCCGGCCGCGGCCCAGGCAACCGTTGCCACAGCAACCACGCTGAGACGGCATCCTCCAACTCCAGCTGACTGTGAGCGCTCCTCCTTCCTTCCCCTCCTCCACCTTTCTTTCTCTCTCTCTCTCTCTCTCATTCTCCTGCGCGTGTGTTTGCGGGACCCCATGGACTCCATCAAATCCTCTGCTTCTTCGCCCATACTCACTCTCCATGGCAACAGGCCAGGCCGGCATTCTCCCAGCTGCATGACTAAGGCATGGAGAGAAAGTTAGCAAAAAAAAAAGCCTGCATTCAGAGGAGAGAAGGAGGGGGGAGGAGAGAGAGATAGAGAGAGGTTAAAACCCTAAGGAAATGACACATAACTGACGAACGCCTGGTTGTGACGATAAGCTGTGTGTATTCAGAAATGGCCTTCAGCCCTCAACGAGACTGGAGTAGCCAGTCATACAAATGGGGAGTCGCTTCTGATCCCCTCCACCACCTATTCAACACACACACACACATGACTGATCACAACATGTTTGTATGGCAAATCAGTAAGTGATGCTCTTTCTTAACCCCTGCTTAAACTCCCAAACCCATTTCTACATAAAATCATTAAAATAACAATAATAAAAAAAATAAAACAGATGGCCAATAACACTCATGTCTACACAAATTAAGATATAATCCATTATTTTAAAAAATGTATGGCAAATGAGTAAACAACAGCTTGTCACAAGCTTGTCCAGAAAATAAAAAAGATCATGACTCAAGAGGCAGGTTGAGAAAACATACAGTGACGTAAAAAAAATCCAAATATCAATGAGCAGCATGAACAGGGACAACGCCCCTTACGGTGTATGACACAGGTGCTTATAGCAGGAACCTCATGCTTCTCCCATGGATAACTAACACTTCTGTCAATACGAGAGCTCATCTGTGAGCTATTTCCAGTCTCAGGACATGATTCTGCATCCAGAGGAAGGAAAGAGGATATCAGACTTGTTTTACTGGCATTAAACCCCGGCATAAGAGACATGCAACATTCCCCTCATGGTCTTAATCTTACCCCTTAATATAAGCGATACGATTGAGACCAACTGCTTAATATTGCGCATGTCCCTTGTGCCACGGAAACAGCTGAGGCACGGACTCTACAAAATCTCTGAGGGTGTACTGAAGTATGTGGGTGCCCCATGGATCAGAGTTGTTGGTCTGTAGGTCCCACAGATCTGGGAAATTTGGAGGCACCTGGAACTGTTTTTCATGTTCCTTAAACAGTGTTTGCAGTTGGGAGGGCACATTGTCCTGCTGAAAGAGTCCACTGCCATTAGGGAACACCGTTGCCATGAAGGGGTGTACTTGGTCTGCAACTTGATATGTTTAGGTAGGTGGTTTGTGTTAAAGTAACATCCATATGAATACAGATTCAAGGATTCCCAGCAGAACATCACCCAGAGCATCACACTGCCTCCTCTGACTTGACTTTTTTCCATAGTCCATCTTGGTGCCATCTCTTTCCCAGGTAAATGACATACACACACACCTGGCTGTCATCAAGATTCATCAGACCAGAACACCATCTTCCATTGCTCCATGGTCCAGTTCTGATGCTTATGTACTCATTGTAGGTACTTTCGGCAGTAGACAGGTGTCAGTATGGGCATTCTGAATAGTCTGCAGCTCCATAGCCTCATAGCCAAACTTGTCAATAGTTTTAAGCCTATGTAGTTTAAAATTATATATGTTTTGGATGATCAACTACATTCACAGTAAATACTTCACCAAACCATTACTCTAAAGACATAGACAAGAATCTCTGTTACATGTAGGCCACTTTTATTACTCTAACAATATGCTTAAAAACACTACAGCCCCTGCTATATGTTGCTATGTATGCTTAGCATGCTCATGGCTGGTAAATACATGCACTAGCATGTATTTTTCGCAAGCTAAAATCTACAGAGAGCTATTGTGTATGTGTAGCACGCTCAGAGCTAGTAACTGCAGAACTAACATGTATGTTTAGCATTCTCAAAGCTAATACATTTTGAATTGCTTGTTATGTAGATGTAGTGGTTCATTATGATGCTGTAAATAAGAAGAATCAGGTAAAGCAGATCTCTGCACTAACCCATTGCTCGTTCCAAAAGTTAAAGTAGTGCGGAACAAACTACCACTCCAGACAAAATATTACATATGCTAAAATCACAGTCAAAATAAAATGTAATAATCTGCAATGCAGTGAATTGTACATGTAGATTGTTGCTCATTTACCTATAATTAAGACTAAATTAGAGCATTAAATCTCCATCGGTATTTTCTCAGATTTAATGTAATATGTAAAATGTGAGCTATTTTCAAATGTACAAAATGTATTCGTCTAAACCAGCAGTCCTTGGATGTATTTGTCCAGACCACACCTGACAATTAATGGGTGAGTTGAACCAGATGTGTGAGTTGAAATCAGGGAAATCACCAACCTGGACATAAGCCCCCAAGGACCACCCCCGCTCTCCACTAACAGATTAAGTATCAAGGTTTTCCTGTCTGTTTCCTGCAAATGTACCTCAATAAATAATTTATTCTCCACCTGTTTTGACAGTCAGCCCAGACAGTGGTAGGTTGTAGCAGCAGAAGTGCTTGTGTTTGACATGAGCCTGCTCATTCTGGGAGTTAGCAATAGATTTCTATTCCACTGTTACTTGTAGCAGACAAATTTGTACATCAAAGTTTGAAAGGTTTAGCACAAACAACTCCGACTTATAGAGGCCAAGACAAATTGTTACCACTCTCCCCAGCTCGCCCAACACAAAACACAAGGCAATAAAAATACTCATACAGTCGTGAAATACAGGCTGAAACTGCCACCCCCCACATGCTGCTCTACTGACCTACCAATGCTCCTTATTTTGTAGACCAACTAAAGGCTGATACACATCAATCAGCCAGAACAGTCAGGTGAACACTAATGATCTTGTTACAGTGGCACCTGTCAAGGGGCGGGAGGTATTAGGCAGGGAGTGACAGATCAACAAATTGATACAGATAGAAAGATTGTACAAGATTGTACAGAGTACAATGAAATTTCTTGCAGCAGTCCAAATGGTCCATTCACTCATAATTAAAAACAGAAAGACAACGAGGTATTATTTACTAAAGTGCATATATCAAGGGAAAAAAGGACATGACATTACACAGACATAACATCATAAATCTTGCATGGGACATAACATACATTAAGTAATTGAGCTACTGCACTGAGAATGTTGCACAATTTTAATATTGCACAAGAAACTGCGGAGCGTCATGTCAGTCTATAGTGCAAGATACAATGAAATGTAAACATTGCATCTTATATAAGGTGCATCAAATACAATCCAGGGTACAGTTAATGCAGTTCTATTAAAGTGGCTGTGGCAATTAGTGCAGACAGATCCACAGGAGAACATCATGGTTTGGCAATGTCCAGTTCACGTATGGCTCTGGGACTCTCGAGTCTGTGATGTGATGGACCTGAAGCATCTACCCAAGGGCAGCAGTTCAAACAGATGATGTCCTGGGTGGGAAGGATGCTTTAATATGTTTGTTGTGGCAGTGAAAGCTGAAAAGCTCCACTGTTGCTCAAGGTGGGACAGTACACTGAGAAGCATAGTAGTGGTGGCGCCTTCTGTAGACCTGTTTGCTCTGTAGGTAAACTAAAGTAAAACAAAGTAAAGTCACGCATGAACACACTACAGCACACCGCGTGAACATAAAATTCTCTCTCTGCATTGAACCCATTCACCAAAGAATCAGTAGGCAGTCAGTGACGGCACGGCATCCAGGGTGCAGTGTGTGGGGACAGTACGTTGCTCAACGGTGCCACTAGCACTCCTGGGATTCAAACCCACAACCTACTGATCACAGAGGCAACTCCCTAACCACCAGGCCACCAGCTTTGACCCAACTAGTGTGGGTCAAAGGTGGCTGGGAAGCCAGTTTTGAAGTGCTGTTGGACCAGTCTTTCGAAGTACTTCATTATAACTGGGATGAGTGCAACAGGATGTCATTGAGGCTGCTGATGGAAGTTTTCTTTGGCAGTGGTTTTATTGTAGCAGACTTCAGGCATGGTAAGATAAGGGACTTAGACACTGACAGGCTGAAGATCTTTGTGAAGACCCCCCGAGAGCTGGCCTGCATATTCTTTCTGCACTGTCCTGTCACTTCATCAGGGCCAGCAGCCTTTCTTGGGTTGCCTGCTCTGAGCGCTTGCTTCACATTGTGCTCCACCATGAGGATGTGGTTGGTGAAGTCTGGTGCAGATGTTGTGACTGTCTCTGCTGCTTCTATCTCAAAGCAAGCAAACAAACAATAAGTTCCTCCACTAATGAGGCATCTTCTCCAATAGTCGTGTGTTGATCTTATGTGGCAATATGCTGGGTGCCCTGCCACACCTGCAAAGGGTTTTTGTTGGAGAAGTGGTCCTCTGTTGTCCTCTTTGTAGATGGGCTGTTTCAGTCTTTGGGGAGAATTCTCACCTAGTCATACAGGGCGTTTGCTCATCTTTGTCAAAGGTGACATTGTCAACACAATTACAAATCAGAGTACAGTAGATGTGTAGACCTCCAAGTCCTCATCCTCAAAAACATTCCAATTATAGTGTATGTAGAGTCCTACATTCAAGTGAGATTTTGTCGTTAGCTTTTACATTAAAGAGAAATAGGAAAAAAAAAAGTTGTGGAATGCAAACATGGTTAAATTCACGATTATCATTTTCATAAAGTCCAGTTTAAAAAACTGTCCGTTTTGAAATCATTTGTTTTGTGACACCGTTTAGCTTCGGCCACTCACGGTGAAGCCATAAGGAGTGTCTACTGGGTCAAAATACAATACAGACAGTCAGAACCACGCTAATTTAAATGTTTTGAAAAATAGCCTGTTAAAGATAAAAAGTGGTTGGAAAATGTCAAGACAAAATGATGACAGACTTGTGGCTTCTTCAATAAACAACACACATGCTGTAAAACAGCCACTCTGAACTATTTACATGTTTTATTTAGTAATTTACATGGAAAATTTGTATTACAGTTCCAAACAATATACTTACTATAATACATCTATAGATCTATATATATATTAATCCACACCAAAAAAAAACTAGCAAAAAAAAACAAACAAAAAAAACAGTAAACTTGGTCTACAGCTATAACTTAATTTTTTATTGTGACCTACAATTAAGGTGCTAGTACATATAGAAAACAGTAGGTTATCTATTTACATAAAAAAAACAATGCAGTTCGAATTCATGGTGTCCAGTACAGAAGCCATCAAAGAAATCTAATTTCGGATGTACTTTAACAAGTAAAGCAAAAGGCCTCCTTGACCAAGGAGACAAACTCAGACTCCCAAGCCCAGCTTCGGTGCTTCATTCCCATTAGGAAAGTGAACATGAAGTGATGAAAAGCTACAGACTGAATTAGTCATAGATCAAAGCATAATGAAACAGAAAGACCTCTGAACAATCATCTTCATGAACCGTAAATTAACTTAAATAACACTCAACACACAAATCAAACACTTCCTTCTAACAATCCCTGACCAGTTTAGAAATCATGCAGAAGTGCTCTTAGGAGAAGTTAAAGCAGAAACTCCAGCACTTCTCAATGTCATTTCTGTGGTGCATTGTTGACTACCACCAGCAATCATTTATCCTCTAAACGAACATACAGAAGCTGCTAATTTGGCAATATGAAATATGGCAGTAAACATCAAAATTGTTTATCAGTGAAGCAATAAATCTGTTTTAATCATTTTTTCAGAATTTCAAATGTGTTAATTTGTTTTGAGCCTAGCAGCGCTTCTCCCCATCACTATGGATATTAAGAAAACTCAAAAGTAAACCAGAACCTGTTTTAAATTACAGGCGGTCCTCTGGCTATGACAGTCTCGACATGCGACGTTTCGAGTTTACAATGCTCACCCCCATAACTAGTTTGGTTGCGCGTCAAAATACACAGAAAATGCAGTAACGCGGTGTATGAATGTGGGAGTTGGCGCCCCCCAGTATGCTTACCTATGTCATTTTGGACGGTTAAATGCGCATGTTTTTATTCTAATTTGTTTCTGTTACTACAGTACAGTGAACAGGTGCAGTATATTTATGTCCTTTTCCTTTAACTTTCATTTTACAACTGTGTTAGGATAGGTCAGCGACTTAGACTAGGGTGTGTTTCAACACCAAAATTCAGGTTACATTACTGTCGTAGGAACGGATCTGTGTCGTAACTCGAGGACCCCCTGTATATCATTTTTAATTTAGCACTCCTTTTACTCTCTTCAGAATACGAGCAAAATTGTCATCCGTAGTTAACAATGCCATGTCAAAAATACACTGGAAAGTTAAGTCCAGGGGAGAGTTTCAAATTAGCTACAGAGTCATGAACTGTTTTTTTTTTTTTTTACTTCAACATGCAGTAATGTGCTATAATAAGTATGGTGTTATTGCAGACATGGTGCAAAATATTTGGACACACTACTGAAAACCTTCAACAAGCAATAAGCATGTGAGGATTTGCTGACTGCCAGCATGTGGTTTTCCACTGACCATGGACTCCAGAAAAACATTAACGGTGCTTCAAAAATACCAACATTGCTAAAACTGATAAGAGCCGTAGCAAAATAAAAATCAATGCTATCTGGATGCTGGCTTCAGACAGTGCAGTGGTGGCGCACTGTAAATCTGACTTTTCAGTGAACCAAGTGAGAAAATTCAGATGCTAAAATGCTAATCATTATTGTGATGCTGTGCAATACTGTTAACGTAGAACACTGCAGTATGCAAATGATCCTCTAATCAATATATACATTTTTTACTGCACAGGCCAGTTTTTCAATTCATTACGTTATTGATTTTTATACAATATATATTATGGTCAGTGTGGAATGTGTATATTGCATTTGTGATACAGCTTGCACCATATAATTTGTTCGTACCCTTTACACCCTTCAACAAGGCTCAGCCCCACAACAGGACCACCAGGTTTAATTTGGGCAGTAAAAAATACCTGCTGATTGGTTGTCCAGTGAAGGTCATTATCATTTATGGAGGGGGTGAACAAACGATGTGGACAAACAGATGGACTACAGCCAGAATACACTGTCAGTGGAGTGATAAAGTGGACAATCCTAGGTAAGTGTTTTTAATGGAATGTGCAGTTGGTGTATAGCTACAGTCAAATGGAATATTTTGTTGGGAACACATCTTTTACAGGGAACATGTAGCTTTAAAAAAAGGGAAAAAAAAGCATTTTATGAAAAATGTGAGTACAATTTCTGTGTATTTGCTGAGAGTAACATACTAGGAAAAAAATGTGCCATAATGCATGTCCCCCAGCCCCAAATAAGATAAATTCAGCAAATAAACAGTAACAAATGTGCAGATGTGTGTTCTCTGGACAGGATGTGTACTCATTTTTAGTGAACAGGGGAATCCAAACTTGTGCATACCTATTTTTCCTGTATTGACCCCATGGTTACTTGTCCAACAGACCATAAAAGGAATGAACTCCAGCATAAGAACAGAACAGTGGAGGCTTGAAGCACAAGATTATGAGACCAGACTTCACCCTGATACAGGCAGGCAATAGTTAGTATACCAACACAGGCTGTCTACAGCAGGTTTGATGCTGGTTTGGCTCCTTTCAGAGTATGAGCCAGAGACCAGCAAAGGCTAACACTGGGACTCTGCCACAGGTTCCATGTGACGTTTATCATACTCAAGATAATACTCTTCATCAGGGTCCTAAAGCAGCAGAGAAAGCAGAAAGTTACGGTCATTACAAAAGGAACAAGAGGTGAATATATGGCTTTTTCAGACTAAAAACTTCTTCAGGATGCTGAAAAACAGTCTTGGGCACTAGAGGCACTCACAAAACACTTATGAACCCCAGTGTGAGCTAATGAGAAATCAGTAATAACTTTCAGAGTCTGAACGTGGGCCAAATGTTTAATCTTTTTTCCTCTTTCGATGAAATACCAGTACATACTCGCTTTTAATGTTTGTCAAGAATTTTGAACCCAAACTGTAAAAATGGCAAAAATGAACAGAGGACAAATTCAATAGACCAGACTTTTCGCCCAAAAACATCACATTCAGTGTGCAGGGACTCGACTGTGTTTGAATAAATTTGCTGATGTGTGTGGGGTGTGAAGTCCATTAGAGTCAGACATGCCAAACCTCCCACACACACAGCCTAGTCTAGGGATTAGAGCGGGTATTCTAGTGGATATTCTCCACTGAAAGTCTTTATTAATCCAAGATTAAGACGTGGAGGCGCAACAGTGCAATACATTTCTTGCTAAATCCAGAAACTTCACAATAAATCTGAGATACTTCACCAGGAAAAAGAGGTCGCAACACGTTAGGGTTTTCTGCTTGGGGAAAGGCTGCTTATGGTCATACTCCTCCCTGCAGAGGATCAAACACAACAGCTGTCAGAATCATTACACATCAGATACTAACCCATCAGGGAAGCCACCACCTAGAAAACATGCAATATTACTAGAAATGGTGGCGCTGAATAACATCTGTTTATTTGATGTTTTTTTAAAAAGGGTGCCAGTGAGTAACATTTGTTTATTTGATGTTAGTTAATAATGCCTTTACAGGGCAGTGGTGAGTAATGTTCACTTGATGCTTGTTAAAACCTTTAACCTTAAACAAGACAGTGGTGAGTAATGTTTGTTTACTTGGTGTTTCTTAACGTCTTTACAGGGCAGCAATGGGTGAAGGTGTTCTTAAACAAATATAAGTGGGTGGGAGCGAGTGGTGTTTGTTTAGTTGACTACACCTTAAGAGGTTTGTTTATTTAATCATTCACATTATGCTTGTACTTTAATAGCTGCATATAACGAAGAGAATTTAATCTTTCATTATTGTGATGGACCTAAATATAAGTAATACAGAAATATCCCCTCGACTCCTTAACGCTGTACAAAATGGACATATTACAGAAATACACTGAAATGTAATTATAATTTAGTACGAGTAGACACGAGTGTGTGTGTTACTCACCCATCAGTGACTTCTATAGGCGAGTGATGTCTGAGACTGGAGTTCTTCTCAGCAGGTGAACAGCACGGACACAACATTCGCACTAACAGCACCAATGCTACCAATGCCGATGGTACAAGAATAAATGACAACAACACAGCCACATCTGAGAAAGACACATTCATCTCTGAGAGAGAGCGAGAGTGCGAGACAGAAAGAAAGAGACAGAAACAGAGACGAACAGAGAGAGAGAGAGAGAGAGAGAGAGAGAGAGAGAGAGAGAGAGAGAGAGAGAGAGAGAGAAAGGGGGGTGTCTTCCTGCTTCTTCTAAGATAACC
>JBBJLS010129909.1:0-16885 GCA_037577275.1 Bryconaethiops microstoma | reverse complement strand
CTTCCAACTTTGTGGACACAGTTTGGGGAAGAACCTTTTCTATTCCAGCATGACTGTGCCCCAGTGCACAAAGTGAGCTCCATAAAGACATGTGTGCAGGAGTTTGGTGTGGAAGAACTTGACTGGCCAGCACAGAGCCCTGACCTCAACAGCATTCAACATCTTTGGTATAAACTGGAGATTGCGAGCCAAGCCTTCCCATCCAACATCAGTGCCTGACTTCATAAATACTCTACAGAATAAATGGGCACAAATTCCCACGGAAACTCCAAAATCTTGTGGATAGCCTTCCAAGAAGAGTTGACGCTGTTATGGCTCCAAAGAGGGGTGACGAGCTCCATATTAAAGTCTATGTATTTGAATACAATGTCATTAAAAACACTGTTGGTGTAATGGTAAGGCATCACAACACTTTTGTCCATATAGTGAGGACAGAATTACTGCATGACAAGACAGAAAAACAAACTCATGCTACTTGGTGGCTGCTAGCTTACATTCATTGTTAGCAAGGTTAGTACATGTGGTTGAGTAATTAACAAATATTTTCTTTGATCTTGGCACAAACAGAATATGACAGGAAGGACTGTTTTCTTAAATTCAAGTAAAACAGTTAACAACAGATAGGAGTGATGGCACTGATATGAATGACTCACTATTGCTGGGAGGGTTTTGGAGCCTCTGGTTTTGAGGTCATTTTCTGCGATCACATTCAGTTTTGTCTTGTTTGGTGGGATGCTCGGCTAAGGGGGGGATGGGTGGGTGACAAGAGCATGTAAAGAAATCAAAACACAGTCAATACTGCTTTATCAAATACAAGGAAAAAAATACATGGAGACACCATGCAGCCCTTCTGATGCCAAAATTTCAGACTGTAAGACCTTGATTAATTACACACAGGGAATCACAAAAGGAACTGTGATTGGTCGAGTTCTCCCAGCACACAGTTTAAAAAAACAAAAAACACACACATTATGATAGATTAGAGCAACCTACTGGCATTCATAGGTTGAGGTATTTTTTCAGCACATCTGATCCAACTCTTGAAGATCATAATGACCTAAGCTGAATCAGGTGTGCTGGGGTAAGAAATAGTCAAATGGTGTGGGCTAAGGTTCCTAGGACTGGAGTTGAAAACCTCTGGATAAGTGGACCTATTTGCATATTGCAGCACTGTGCAATATCTGTTTTGCAAAAACCAACATGATTATGAAATGATACATTTAAACATTGTGCAGCTATAACTCTGCATCTGTACATCAGGACAAAATAAACTCGGAAAACATTCAAAACTCTTCTGCCTTACTTGTCCTTTGTAATTTGCATTGCTGATCTTGTCTCTGTCCAAGTGAAGCGATGCAGTCGAACCCTTCATCCTCCTCTCCGGCTCTCCTTCATTATCCGAAAAGTCGAAGTTCCACTTCTCTCGTCGACTTTTCTTTCGCCCATAAGTGTAAAGCGGTCTCGGCCTGCCTGGCACCACCCAACCTTGTGGAGTGAGGACCGGAGTGTGATCTGATTCGGGCAGCAGGTGTCTCTGCCAAGCATAAACATTCTAACAACATCAGCATTCATGAAAGTGTCTCTTCACAAAACTTTAATGCAACTTTAAATAAATACAACTGACATGAAAAATATAGTATGCATAGACATACTTTGTATATACACATACCCATCACAAAATCATTCAACAAAACTCAAAAATATAAAACAATAAAGAGAAAAATGTCAGACTTTAAGGATGAAAATAAGGCCTCTTAACAACAACATAAGAAATCAGGAGAAAAAAAGTGTATAGTTGAGAAGGCAATCACTGGTCCAAAGTGCATAGTTAGGAACGAGCAAGGAGATCAGAGGCTGTGTCAGAGTGGTATTAAACAAAGGAAGTGCCATAGCACTTTGAACAAACTATTTTCTAAACTGCATTATTTCTGTGGACACACCTGGCAAACATGACAGAAAACCTCTAGGTTGCAGTAAGTCTCTAATAACTAAGGTAGCTTCAGCAATTGCGGATAGAGTGTTTGCTTCATAACATTACAAAATGTTTCTCTGCTCAGCCAAGATACTTGAACTACCCTTTCATAAACTTTCCTCACTGCTTTCATAAACTGACAACAGACTCCAGCGTGTTTCCCCTCTTGTGTCACAGCTGGGCCATCAATTTGTCTTTAATCACTTCAGACATGAACTTCGGTTAAAAATTAGTTTTATGATTGGCAGAGGCCATACCTAAAATTATATAGTCTGCCTCTGTCACTACTTTAATAACTTATGTATTCCTGGTTGGTAAGGCTGCCATTTCTGTTGTTTTTAACTGAAAGGCTGGTGTATGGGAGTAATCAGACTAGGCATGTAATGTTTCTATCATGATTCTTGGGAGTTGATACAAAATTTACCCAGTTTATTTTCTGTTTTTCCATGAAATGGTTTTGATGTTAAAAGCTGCATTTTTCCCCCAATAGTTTTGTTGACCAAACACAGATATTAGAAAAAGAAATGAAGAATCATTTAAAATATAAAAAGTGGCATGAAGTAAACCTTCCTGCAATTCATTGGATCACCCAAACCATGTAATTTTAAACTGATTTCAATCAACACATCATGGACAAGAGAATAAAAAATGTCAACCAACAAGCTTCAACTTCACAAAGCTTAATATTGCTTTTTTTGTGGAAACCAGTTAGCCAGCTAACCTTAACAGCATAGCTGCTTTGGCCAGATTTGTTCTACTATGTTAGCCTAATGTTCTAAGAATCAATATAACAAAAATGTAGCACTCTATGAAAAAACACGCAATTTAGAAAAAAAATCTGTGAGAAAACCTGTCTAACCTACATGGGTACGCTGAACAGTACCAAGTATGCAGATCAATTTGCATTAACAAAACAGTAAATTATCACCAAAAAATGTTAATTAATGAGAAAATTATTACGCCACATTTAGTTGTCAGCAGCGTATAAATTTGCTGATATAAAGGCCTACCATAGCTTCTCTTTGACACTGACGCCGACGGCACTTCTGTCTCTTTTTATTGCTCCCTCCGAATTTGGGCTTGTCTACGCAGAAATCACACACTCCACAGTCTGCTGTAGACACACAGCCTTTACACCGGCCACAGGAGCGTTTCTGCTTCTTTACCACCCTCTGAAATGCACGCACACACACAGCGGAACTGCATCAGAAGCTCAGAGGACTTCACAAAAAGGCCTACTTGTCCAGGATATATTGATTCCTGTGGGTATATTACCTTATAAGGAGTTAAACCTACAGTACTGTGCAGAAGTCTTGTGCCATCCCTTACTTCCTCATATGTTGCTTTGAAATTCAAGAAATGAAAAATGTTTACTGTAACAGGTTGCAAAGTTTCTAAAGATACAAGGTGCCTAGATGAAGAAGTTCCAACCACTCAGCATTCAGCACCACCAGTATACTGATCACCACCTGATTATCTGGAATCATCTGCACCTGTTTCATCAACGGGTTCACTCCTTAATTTAGATGTGCTATGTTTGAATGATTCATATGCAGGATAAACAAAAACCTTTTCTTTTTACCTTGTCAGGTTCAGAGACTGGACTGAAAATGAGAGTCTTTGAATGTCCTTCAGGAAGCCTGTTTAAGTTTTAACAAGGTTTTTCCACACTGAGTGTAATAATTTTAACGATATTTTAACAACGGTTGCAAACTAATCACAAACACATTTATATCAATGTGATAATCCACATTATGAACAACAGCAAACAAACAAACAACAAACAAAGATAGACAAGTCATGTTTCTACAAGCTAAAAAATACAAAATACAAAAATTGTATTGTAATTTTATCAGGAATTCTTATGAGGAAAGAACAGATTCTAAACAAGCATATTATTAACTGAATGTGATAGAAATCATTGTTGTATCCACCGTCTAGTTGTAAAAAATTACATTAAAATACAAGAGCTTCTGGAAGCAGAATATGAAGAAATGAGGGTGGGCTCAAGATTTTTGCACAGTGTTGTATATGAGTCAGCTGGAGAGCCACAGCCATTGTGGACTCTTCTCTTAATGGACACCGAAGGAGGCCTTGCACACTGGGCCAAAGTGCGGACACCCACGCTTGCGGTCAGCATAATCACGTTTCATTGTGAAACGTTAGAGCTCCACAGAGATTACAAGGCTAGAAGGCCATTAAACTGTCAGTAGCCTATCGATCTGAAGGGAACAGGAAGATAATGTGTGAATATCTGACACTGTCCACAAAAAAAAGCTGCTCGGAAACTGTCCAGGCCAGGGAACAAGCTGTCCACTCAGAACCAGGGCTATTTTTACAGGCCCTGCATGTTTGACTCATTAATTATAGATCCTGATTTGGTCTCCAAGCAGTAAAATCGGGGCTTTTATCTCCAAAGATTTTTGTGCGTCCAAAAGCATCAATAATCGCTTACTGTGGTCAATATTAACTCCTGACATCGGCCTCGCCCCATTCGCCTCTCCTTGTTTACCTCACTGTGTCTGCCTCACCTCCTCCTCAGTGCCCCATGCGCCTTGCCCTATCTGCCTCGCCAGGTCCGCTTCACCCCATCCGCCTCGCGCCGTTGCACCATCCGCCACGTCCAGCCTGCCTCACCCCGTCCACCTCACTGGCCCCTCGCCCTGTCCACCTTGCCCTGTCTCTCTCACACCCCCCCTTGCTTTGTCTGCCTCTCTACATCCATCTGACCTCGTTCGCCTCACCCCATCCGCCGTGCCCTGTCCTCTGCTGAGTCAAACTGATGCTAAGTGAAACATCCTTGGGTTTGAGGATGGCGATGTTCAGATAAAAGTAAATCATGGATTATATTTGTTCCTTTTAAGCTAAAATCAGGATGCTGGCAGAGGCAAGGCAGGGGTGCAGCTCATTAAAACTAAAATGTACAAGAAAGCCCATAAAATATAAGTCAGAGCTGAAGTTTTTTACATTCTCCAACTTTCTTTTATCCTATTAATTACAATAAACAGCTCATACACTTAGATATCTAATTCATTAACAGGTACCATTCCACCCTCTCAAAATCCCTCCCACAAGACACTCTCCCAAGGGTTCTTGGTCCCCTCTGAGAGTTCTTGGTTCCTTCCAAGGGTTCTTCGTTCTTACGGAGGTTTCTTTGTTCCTCACAAATATTCTTAGCTCCTCGCAAAGTTTCTAGGTTTCTTCCTGAGGTTTATTGATCCTTCCTGGGTTTTCTTGGTTCCTCCCAAGGTGACTTGGTTCCACCTGAGGTTTCTTTTTTCCTCCCGAGGTTTCTTGGTTCCTCCTAAGGTAGGGAAGATGCTTCAGTTATCACTGACTGTAATTGTTTTAATATTTTAATAACTTAGTTATTAAACTATGTTATAAACTAAGACACACTAGTTATCTCAATAACTTTGTACATTAACAACAAATTCACAAGTTTTAAACCAAAAGGAAAAAGCCATACAAATACAAAACATTGTTTAACTATAACTGTAATTAAAATCAGAATCAAAAAACTTTATTGATGCTGGAGAAAACTGCTAATTATTTACCTAAATAGGTATTCATATTGGAATACTAAACTAAATAAAAAACTAAACTCTTAGCAGAACTGTGCTGAAGTGAAAGCACCCAGAAGTAAACAGACGGTCTCCTGCTGTGACCTTTGGAAAGTTTCATGATCAAGTGTCTGAATTATGGCATCATACCAGCCCTAACTTCGGCCCTGGACTCTCCGATCTCCTGAGGGACCTGTCCAGCATTCAGCTCCGCTGCTGGCTGGGAGAAGAGCCTGGGCTGGCCTTCACTAAGCAACGTCTATCAGAGTGGCTCTGACAGCCTGACAGACACATATTGACTGAGGAGAGGAGCTCCAGCAGCTCCAGAACCTCAGAGATCAGGGCTTGAACAGCTCTGTCACACCTCCACGTCCTCAGGAGGGTTGATCATGATCATTATCTCTAATATGTGTCCACACACACATACACAAACAGACATACACACTTAGAGCTAATATATCAGCATCCTGTTCTTTACATTTAAATATCAAATCATTTTCTACAGCACAATAGTGAAAAAAAAATTCCTTTTTTCCAAAATTGTTTCCACTTTCACTCGAATACCTACACTCCTGAAGGGTTCTTGGCTTGTAAAAGAAGTTTTAAATTGTGTAGAACCTTTACATTGGAACCTTTACTAAGGTTCATTAAGTTAAAAAAAAAGGTTTTTTTTCAAATTCACAGGTTACATTTACAATTAATAGTAAATTATAAATAATTTATAAATGATTAATTACACATAGTAAATACTGAATAATGCATGGAAAATGCTGAATATTTCATAATGAATACTGAATAATTCATAGTAGCCACTGAATATTTCATAGCAGATTCTGAATAATTCAAAATAGATGTTAAATTATTCATAGTTGGTACTGAATAATTTGTGGACGATACTTTGATAAAAGTGCTGAACACTGAGCTGTAAAACTTTCCTCAGCTCACTGGGGAGTATCAGGAGTTTCTGAGGAGACAGGTGGATCTAATTAGAGTTGCAATAAAACTCTGCAGGAGAACCAGCAGGAGCTCAATTAACAGAACCAACACAGTAATCCTGGTTCTAAAATCTGATCTCTGTTTGAAGACTCATATAATACTCACTACTCACAATGACTGCAGAGATGAACTGAATTCTGAATTAATGCACAGTTTATGTATATATGTATGCATTATGTTTACTGTGATTTCTGACACAGTCACACTTATATCTCACCAGAAAATACTCCGAAAATGCTTTAACTAAACTTGTTGGTTGTGTTCTCCTCAGTCAGATCACAATAAAGTAAGACTCTACACTGGGATGACTCAACAAGTCTTCGGCTGGATCTAAATGAGTAATGATGGAGCGGGCGGGCCTGAATAACCAGATAAAGATAATGACTCTTTCATTGGATTTCCTCCCTCTCCCCCGCTTGATGCCATTGATCATAATTTATCGCTGAGAGGATCTCGAGCGCATCTGCTCATTCCGTCTGCCGCTTTAAACTACAAAAGTGGATCAAAACTGCTGCACCGCTTTATTAAGTACATCCAGCAAAACCCGGCCAAGATCTCCAGCTTGTGAATCTCGTAAGGCCTTCCTGAGGTGGAGAATACTCAAAGATCACACAGACTGGAGAAGAAATTGCTTTTTTTCTGCTCCAGGAGAAAATTAAACGAAGATTTGCAACTGTGTGAATTTTGTTCAGTGGGGCTGTTAAACATATTTGATCATCTGCTTCTTCATTTCTGTTTCTTCATTGCTTTGGACATTTATGATGCCCTGTCCTTAAGAACATTAAGGACATTTTTAAATAGGACAGCCCTTTCTGGTTGTAACCCATCAAATTTTTGGTTGGTGAGGAGCGGGTTATGGATGAAAAGAAACAAAGTTTGTTGACAGGGGAGTTATACATGAAACAAAACAAAGTGATATGGACAAAACAAAACAAAATATTTGTCAACTAGGTATGGAGGGGGAAATAATTATTTGATCCCCTGCTGACTTACAAAAAAATTAACAGTCTCCAATTTATGAGGTAGTTTAATTTTTATGGAGAGAGACAGAATATCAACAAAAGTCATGATAAATAAATATTTTATACCAGAGCAAAACATGACTTAGTACTGGGTGGAGAAACCCTTGTTGGCAAGCACAGCAATGAGATGTTTCTTGTAGTCGGTCACCAGGTTTCCACACATCTCTGGGATTTTGGTCCACTCCTTTACAGAAACTCTCTAAATCTTTTAGGTTTCGAAGCTTCATCTCCCTCCACAGATTTTCTATAGGATTGAGGTCTGAAGACTGGCTAGGTGACTCCAGAGCCTTAATTTGCTTCTTCTTTAGCCAATCCTTTACTACCTTGGCAGTATGTTTTGGGTCACTGTCATGCTGGAAGACCTATCCACAACCCATCTTCAGCGTTCTGGCTGAGGGAAGGAGGTTCTCATACAAGATTTTATTGTACATGGTCCCATCAATTTGGCCCCTCAAAGCGGTGAAGTCATCCTGCACCCTTAGAAGAAAAACATCCCCAAGCATGCTTGACCTCCATGCTTGACTTTGGGGATGGTGTTCTTCAGGTTATACTCAGCATTTCTCTTCCTCCTAACACGATGGGTCGAGTTGATAACCAAGAGTTCGATTTGAAGAGCATATTTCCAAAACTCACTATTATTGGCATATTTTTACATTACTTCTTTATGTGCAATAGTATAACCGACCAAAACTCACTCGGTCCTTGCATAATACACAGTACAAGATTAGGTGAATTTACAAAAATCATTCAGTCCACTTGCACAGTCACGAGTGGTACTTATTTACCCAGGTCTCCCAGGCGGTAGATGTAGTAGGATATAAATGTGTCAGGCTCATCTGGGGAAAGACACACTGGCAGGAGTCAGTCTGACCGATAAAGTTATTTTAATGGCAAACCGTTTTAAAGCAACTTAAGTGGACCTTCACTCTGAATAAACAAACATAAACATAGAAGAGGGATCTTGCCACCCGAACCCTCTTTCTTCTCCGTTTTCTCTGTCACGAACGCAACTGCAAGCGAGAAGTCAAGCCTGTAAACATAGGAGGAGTGAGATTCACAGACACTGATTCCCCTGCGTCCCGAGTCTGAGCCCAGACCTTCCATTACAACCCAGCCTTTCCCTGCCAAGCCTTCCTTGCCAACCTGCTAGAATAGAGTCAGGTGAACATGCACATTCTGGGGCACGGCCGGGTTAAAAGCCCCTACCCAGACACGTTTAATTAACAACACAACTTGAAACTAATACAACACAGGTGGACTTGTCGTTTGGTACCTAGCAACCCAGTAATCAAGCTCATGAAGCCCTATTACTCCCACCTGGGTTGTCTAGGTGCCAAACCACCATACACACAGCACCCCTGACGTCATCTGTCTAGTCCAGAGCCGTAAACCCCCTAATACTCAGGCAAGAGGCTCCATTGGGGTGTGACGAAGCGGGTACAGACGTGACAAAATGTCATGTAGTAGGATTTAAATTTTAAACTTGTACATAATTTTGTGACATTGAATATTGATTTATTTAAAAATTGTTTTCCATTATATTTTTTAAACAAATTTGCCCATACTAAAATGTGCAGGAGTTGCACTTAAGAAACAGGCATTGAAAAAAGACAACTGTATTATTTCAATTAAATAAATTATTTCCTGTAACAATTGCTTTCCAATAGGTAAAACAAGTAAAACGTGATTTTCCAAAAAAAAAAGTTTTTGGACTGAGTGAGTTTTGGAAATTTGCTCTTCAATTTGAGCTCGATTTTGGTCTCATCTGACCACAGCACTTTCTCCCAAGAATTCTCTTAATCATTTAGATGTTCACTGGTAAACTTAAGATCGGCTGTACATGTGCCTTCTTGAGCCGGGGGACCTTGCGGGCACTGCATGATTTCAATCCATTATGACGTAGTGTGTTACCAGTGGTGTTCTTAGTGACTGTGGTCCCAACTGGTTTCAGAACATTTACAAGCTCCTCCCGTATAGTTCTGGGATGATCCCTCACCTTTTTCATGATCGTCCTCACCCAATGAGGCAAGATACTGCATATAATTATTAAATAATTATTTCCCCCACTGTAGTTACTGACATAATAAAAGAAAATATTTGTCTGCTGGAGACAAAATGACGAGCTGAACACTTTTTAACTCAAGCAAATGCTCAATCCAGTTACAAGGATTTTTACAAAATCCGCCAAAGTTTTGCTCAAGCGTATGAGATCTGAGTCTGAGGAGTCTGAGACCCCATGTACCTTGATTTAATATTTTTGTTTAAGTTCCAGATGTATCCAGCAGGGGCCACAATGTGTTAGTGAAGGGAAGGCCAGCTGCTGGCATGCAGGATGCTTGATTGTAGTCTTTCATTCAAACAAAACTTTTTATCAGCAATGTGGACACTAAAGGTATAACCAATTTGAATTATTTTCATTTAGAGAGTTGAGTGTGGGGCAGTGGTGTTGTTCTTCTTAAATGATTGAAACAAAGTAAAAATATCTAGTCTTTATTTTAAATAAAGTAGTGTTGATTAACATTTAAACAGTAAAACTGAAAGGACTCATTTGAGTTATGAACAGCAGTGACAATTAAGTTTAGATAAAATAATTTTAAATGACTAATAAGAATAATAACAATCTAGAATTGCAAAAAGTATGTTCTGAAATGACTGATATAATCAGATTGTAGCATATGTGCTTATCTAAAGCTGTGTATTAGTGCTGATGTCACTGCTTTTTCGTTATCCTGCTGCTCAGTGAAACCTCATGCCAATTCCAGCAGGCTGATGCCAATTTAAGATCCATCAGCTGGTCTTGATTGCTTTTGGGTGAACTGTGGATATCTCCTGGATTGGTTGTTTTGATCACAGAGATCAGGTCATTTTAACTGGAAGGAAATGAATGTATGGATAATAAATTACACTGGAACTCAATCATGGGGTTATAAAGCCATAGACTTAATAACGGCTCTGTAAATTTGTATCTGGGAAGTAATGTTCGGAATCCATCCACAAAGCTGAGGTGAAATCTTCGATAATGCACCAGAGGGGGTGCCCAAGAGCAAAAGCCAGAATCCAAAACCATTACCTCTGTTCCTGAGGCGAGGCTGAGCGATAGTTGCCTCACTGTATCAGAACATAGTGTTAGAGGTCATAAAGCACAATTATCATATCTGCTGACGAAGAGGTCAGAAGGTCAAGGCCTCAACCCCCTCCAGGCTCTGACTCCAGCAGGACCAACTACACCCAAAAAATGCTTTGAATTAACCTGCGTCAAATGTGTTAATCATCTGATCTTCTCAGGAATAAAATGTGCTGCATCAGTCCATCCATCCAAAACTGGCCCATTTATCATTCCATCCATCCATCCATTTCCATCTGTCTGTCCATCTGCCTGCTGTTCTTTTGTCAATCTGTCTATCTATTTGTCTGCTAGTCCATCAATCAGTACATACATTCATCCATCAATTCATCAATTCATCAATCTGTCTATCTATCTATCTATCTATCTATCTATCTATCTATCTATCTATCTATCTATGTTTGTTTAGCTGTGTTTTGTGTCCTGTTTTGCTGAGTTTTTGCTTCAGTTTGTTCTCTGTACTGTGGTGTTTCCTGTCCATGTTCCTGTATTTAGTACACTGAGTGGTTCTGGTGACTTGGGTCAAATAACACTGCAGTGCATACCTGTCTGAGGGCGTGCTGTATGGTTACAGGGATGCATCCTTGCAGGTCAGCCTTTCCGTCTCTGCATGATTACTGCCCCACATTACTGCCCCCTATTATGTAACGGCTCGTTCTTCCCTCTTCATTAGGAGGTGGAGCTTGTCTACCACAAGATCCCGCCTGATTGATGTTGATTTGGAAGGACAATAACCTGAGGTTTACTGCCCTCATGTAACCAGAGACATTCCTACTTTTCAGCGCCGGGGGGAGGGGGAGTTTTTTTTTTCTTGTTGTTGTAATTTGGCTGTGATTTGAATGAGACCCTCCAGCGTAAAGCCAGACTGTCGTAGATGCTTCAACAGGCCGATATTGTTTCACCCCAGACGTGGCAAATTGATTGCATGGAGATGCGGCGCGGAGCTGGGATGGTCGGTGCAGCCCTGTATATGAAACAAAGAATTTATTTCACACATAACGCAGCGGTCAGAAAGAATGCTGTCATTTTATATTCATTATTTCTGACTCGGAGCTCTGGGACAAACTGTACGGAAGAGAAGCTGAAGTGTGGTTTTGTTTTTTTTCCATTGAAACAATAGGACCAGACAATACAGAATGTAAATCAATCAATCAATCAATCTATCTATCAATCTATCAATCTATCTATCTATCTATCTATCTATCTATCTATCTATCTATCTATCTATCTATCTATCTATCTCTGTTTTACTCGATTTATGCTCTGCCATCACAACAACATACAACTTTTTGAACAAAATGTTCAGCAACAAATTCAGATGTTTCATTTCCTCAAACCTGTCTGAAGGGAATGGGGTGTCATTAGTTTTGTTATTTACAGCCAACATCAAAATTCTTCTGTCATTTTGACAGAATGTCCAGACTTGTACACTTGAGTTTAATATAACATGGGATTATTTTATGTCTTATTTCACAGCATGGGATTAATATAACCTGTTATATTAATAGGTGATGCACCATAAATATGATATTGTACAGGAGGCTGTTATAGAATTGAAGAAAGTGCAAGGAATGACAGAGGCGATGCAATAGACAATATAACAATGTAAAAGTATAGTGTGTGAATGGGATGTAAATCTGATACAATAAAATAAACAAATAAATAGTGTGAATGTGAAAAGTCATAGAAATAATGTCAAATCAGGTTTATTAATCCAGAACTGTAAAATAAGCCACAGAAATAACCCAAAGTTATAGTTATCCTGTGTGAATGGGATGTAAATCTAAGACAGTTAAATACATTGACAATACAGTATTGTCACAATATAGTGTGAATGGGATGTAAACCTTTCAGAGTGATTAGTGTTGCACCATAAGTGTAATATTGCACAGGAAGCAGTTAGAAGCACTGAAAAAGCATAGGGAATAACAGAAACAATGCAATAAATAGACAATATAGCAATGTAACAGTATAGTGTAAATGGTAGGTAAATTTGAGACAACAGCATTTTTAACATGCTTAATAATAACAACGGAAGTCACACTTTGCATCATCCTATTCCAGCCGCATTAATCTGCTGCTCATCTCCAACAGCTCCAAACAGGTTGAAGCAAAGCTGAACGAGCAGAGGACATTTAAAAACACCCTCCAAATACGAGGCTGGGCTAATGCAGAGAGTAAACCTGTTCTGGGCAGCGTTTACAGAAATGTGTTTGGACGGGATAAACAGTGTAAACTCGCCGCAGGTTCCAGCGGAATTCATTTCCATTTACAGCAAAACATGGACAGTGTGTGAGTGTCTGTGTATCTATGTCTGTATACATGTCTTGTTGCCCGCCAGAAAAAGTATGGTGGAAATGATCAATACCCCAAATGTACTGTGCAAAAGTTTTGAAATCCCCATTTCTTTCAATTTTGCATTTTAGTGCAAAAAATATTACTTTATAACTGTCAAACACCCTTATCTTTGGCATTTGAGTAAATCAAATGAAAGAAATGGGGGCAAATGTATTTTATTGTGACTGGTTGCAAAGTGCCTAAAGATACAAGGAGCCTAGATAAAGATGTTCCAACAACTCAGCATTCAGCACCACCAGTATACTGATCATCACCTGATCATCTGGAATCATCTGTGCCTGTTTCTTTATTGGTTCAGGATATAAGTTAGATGGTCTTTGTTCTGTTTGAATGATTCACACATAGGTTACTGTGTGGCTTAACCAACTAAAAAACATTCCTCTGAAACTGGTCAGGTTCAGGGACTGGACTGAACTGTTTCTTAAAATATAAGAAATCAAATCTTTGGAAGCAAAATGTGAAAAAATAAGGGGTGGATCATGACTTTTTGTAGACAAATATTCTTGTTTGAGGTTCTGCACTTGAACTACAAGGTTAATGTAGCACTGGTAGCACATGAAGACTTTCTAGCGTTCCACACCTGCCTCACAGTGTGTAGAGGTGTTTAGGAATCTCGAATAGACTCACTTATGTGGTTTCTGCTACAGTACGACTCACTGATACCCATAAACATGTACTGAAGGACGTTAGCGTAGCTAAGCACAGCAAAAGTCACTTTTTTGGCCTTTCAGTTGCAGGGTACTGACTTGACTAGACTCAAGTCAGGTTACCTTTTCTGGTTTTCCATTTATTTGGTCTGGTACTTTTTGTACCCACTCTGTTGTGGTTCCAAGTGAGCTGATTAGATAACAAACTGTTATGGAAGAACACTACTGACTCCTGATTGGTTAGAGAATATCTTCACACAGGACATCCTCGGACATACTAGCCACACGCTAAGATGCTAGGTATGGGTTATTATTTTATCCCCGAGCTAACACAATATGTCACAAGCTAATATTTTAACCCTAAGCTAACTCTCTATAATTTACTATAATTCACATTTTAATTACAAGGCATTATTTTACCCCTATCTAACACACTAACCATAAGCTAACATGTTGGTTTAGGGGCTTTTTTCCTTCCTCTTCATTTTTAAAGAGGAGAAAGAGGCGATGCGAGGCACCAGGCTGCGCAAAACCAAACTTAATTGCTTTTCACTTTTAAATAATGAAATCCCCATTAGTGCTTCATCTTTTAATCATTTCCCAAACTCTCTCTGCGCCAGCATTAGCTGAGCGAATGACAAGGTACAGAAAACTGCAGATAAAAATTCATTTAAGAATTTTTTATTCTTGTTTTTTATTAGTAATGAGGTGCCCTGTTAATTTGCATGTTGGATTTTTATTTTAATTGTTCTAATAAAACATACAAATTATTCAGGTGATGCACAACTACAGCTATTAGTGATTATTTGTGTTAGACTTCATAAACAGCAGTATTAAGGTGTAACTGGATGTTGTTTAGCCGTTCAGCTTATATTAACATATTACAATGGCAACATTCTCTGAACCAAAAACAGATGGTTCAGAGAAAACCTGTCTGTTTCCAACCCACAGAACAACAAGCTAGCAGTAGTTCAAACTACACAAACTACTCAAACTACACAGATGACACAAGCTACACAAACTATGCAAACTACTCAAACTACATAAACTATGCAAACTACTCAAACTACACAAGCTACGCAAACTACTCAAATCGACACCCACCAATACAGGCATCACTGACCCTTTAGTTAATTTATTGGAATTAAATTCAGGATAATTTAGTTGAATTAGATTCACTAACAAATTACATTCATTAATTAGTCTACCTTAGTAAAGTCTGGACAGTTTCCTTAAATTTTACCTCGCCTTTTATGTTTATGATGCATGTGTTTCATTACAGCAATTATTCCGGGGCTAATTATTCCTACTAGGGTGGAATAAAAAGTGCAAAACCGTACTCTTCTTTTGAATAGTTTGTTCTCTTCTTTTGTTGTGTTTGAGCTGATTTGCAAATCATTAAGTTTTCAGTCTGACCAGCCTTTCATTGTTTCTAAACTAAACAGTAAAAACAATAACAGCAATGACAGTAATAATAATAATATACTGATTAATAAAACAGTTAAGCGATGGATCTTTCCTACAGATCAATCAATCGGTTTGGGAGAGAATCTCTACTGAAAATGAGCCCCTCCCCCAAACTTGCCGTGGGACCGTACCAAAAAAGTGTGAAAACACCTTAAAGGTTAACTATTACACGCAACTATTACACAAACTACTCGACGTACTCAAATTATGCATACTCATCAAACTATACCAACTTTTCAAATGACACAAACTATGCGAATCACTCAAAATAAGCAAATTAAGAAAACTACACAAACTACTTAAAAAATGCAACCTGTGTAAACTACTCAAACTACTCAATTGCACAAACTATTCAAACTACTCAAACTATGCAAATGTCGCAAACTATATACATACATATACATATATATAAACATATATGTTTCTCAATACACAAATGTCCATATTTATTATTTGTATAGTATACTTTTTAAACTGTACTGTTGTTTGGTATAGTTTTTATTCTACTGTTTTTGCTACTCTTATATTTGTACTGTCCACTTTCTGCCATAACAATGCAAATTTCCCACTTGTGGGACTAACAAAGATTTATCATATCTTATCTTACTCAAACTGCACAAACTACTCATACTATATGCGCTACACAAATTATGCCAACAACACAAATACCTCAAAATACACAAATCACTAAAAACTACACAAATAACACAAACTACATGAACTACTTAAACTACACAATTAACATCAGGATGGATCTGAAATCTCGTCAAGAATGTCCTGCTTATGTTGATCTGAAACTGTTCATTCATCACAACTGCATTACAGCAATTCTTGGCCCTTTCTATTAATCTGTTCCTCACGAGCTACAGCTTTAAAAAGCATGTTAAAAAAGTTTTGCTCTGACAGAAGTTTGCAAAGAGGATGGTGGAAAAAGAGGAGCATAAAAATGAGGCCAAGCTGTGAAGAGTTTATTACAGTTCCTCCAGAAGCTCCACTGTCAGGAAGCCCAGAGGTCTAGACCTCCGCATAGAACAGCTCAAAGAACAGCTCTCTGGTCTCTTCTTCTTTGCTTTGAAGTCTCTCTGAAAGCTGGAGGATGTTTCTGCTTATAAACAAACAGAATGAAAACTCCTCCCATGACGTCGGAGCCCATTCGTCAACAAAGGCAGTGCAATTACAATCGAGCTGTAATGAAATGCCTTCTACATGTTTGATTTTTAATGACTTTCAGAATATAAATAAGAGGAAAATTCTCAATGTATCTGATAAACCGCTGGAGGATTTGAGAAAAAAAAGCAAAACTCTTTTTGTCTTCAAGGTTAAGATGTGCGTGTTACATTTTTTTTTCTTTTTTTCTCTTTTTCTAATAAAAAACACATAATAGGTCATTTACCAAATGTTTGCAAATAAATAAATTAATAAAAATGATAAAACAATAAAACTAATATAATTTATACAATAAATTTTTGGTAATAATAAACAAATTAACAAAAAATGTATTGGCAACTTGTGGAAACATCAAACATTATAGCAGCAGGTTATCCAGTCAGGAAAGTCCTGATTTGTGTATTTAATTTATTATTAGTGTCACGGTTACTGGCTTAAACCAGGGTGTTGAAGGCACAGGCGCAGGTAGACATCATGATTTTGAAGATTTTGTTGAAGAAAAAACAAGAAAACAAAGTAGCACAGGGGCCAAAAGACTAAACTTAACTAAACTTGACCAAAATTACCAA
>JBBJLS010129882.1:0-16888 GCA_037577275.1 Bryconaethiops microstoma | reverse complement strand
TTCACTTGTGTTTTTGCTGGCAGAAAGAAACCCACCGCTGATATAAACAGATTCAAACAATTTTCATAGGTGCCTAAGACTTTTGCACAGTACTGTATATATTTCAAATGTATGATATTTATGAAAATAACAGTAAAAGTATGTATGTATGAAATAAATAAAAATGATTTCATTTGAGGTTAAATAGAGCAGAATTACAAAGAACTAAGACAATACAAACAAAAGCACTACATGATTCACTTGGAAACATTTTGGCTATAACAATATGCGCCAATTATGAGGAAGCCCTCAATGTGTAAATATAAACACAGGTGAGAAAAAAAACCTTCTCCTCCTCTTTGGCAGAGATGTTTAATTACATGTTCCCTTGGTAACAATGGGGTAAAGACGTCATTGTGTTATGCTCATTAGCACTAGACAACCACTTGACTTGATGCGGGAATTTTCCCTGCCTTTGTGTTTGTGCAATTCGGAACAAATGTGCTAGCGTACTAGACTATATTTAGCCTGTGATGTGACGTCATGGTGTTAAGAGATGAGAGAGACAACAGGAATGTCAAAAAATTCCTGGGCCCTTAGGGTTAGTCCCCTTTCACCAGAGACAGTAAAGACTGACAGTTGGTAATGTGACAGGCCAGCCATTTAGGGGACATGGCTTATATATTTCTCTCATAAGAAACCTTTAGTGAGCAATCCACCTTAAACATCCTAGATTAATTTATCCTGGATTAGAGTAAAGTAAAGTAAGTAAGGTGGCCCATTCACCAAGTGATGCAGGGGGTTGCCACCAATGAGGGGCACCCAGGGAGCAGTGTGTGGGAATGGTACCTTGCTCAAGGGTACCTCAGAGATGCTACTAGCAGCAGTCTTGGGATTCAAACCCACAACCTTCTGATTGCACTAAGGTGTGATTTTAACAGCTGTGAAAGCAATGTTTAACAGACAATGCCTGAAATCTATAACCCAGGTCCCACAAAGCATGTGTACAACAATTAATGTGCCTTGCATTCGTAATGTTAAAGGAATATGTTTCCAATTGGCCTCTATCCCACAGTGTACAAAAGACAGGATGCCTATATCTTAAAAGTCTTCCAAGGAAATGCATTCACTTGCAACAATGTGTTCAAATGAATGAACCAAAAAGACACAAACCAATAATGCACACATGAATAAATACATGAATGAAATGAAAAACCTAGTTGTGTGTGGGATGCTCTGTCTGATTACAAAGTCATCGCAATAACAGATAACAGATAACATCGCAATAACAGACATATGACACAGAGAGTAGTGTAATTGCTCTACTCACATGATTTAGTGGTCATGGAAGATATTTTGCTTTTCTCTTTCAGCATCGTTCAGTATGTAGAAATAGAATGACAAGCTTGTCAGTCATAGAAACTCAGTGAATAAATATCAGTGAGTAAAGTCACAGAAAGCCTTCAGTGATGGTCCTCGAAGTGCTGTGGCCCACTCCAAAATAAGATTTTATTTTTTTTATGATAATAAATAAATGTTAAAACTTGGTGCTGTCGTTTTAATTTCATTTAGTGCCAAATATATTGCAATGTTTAAAATTTTTCACCCAACTTTACTACTATTTTTAATGCCTAGCCTGAGTTCAAGAAATCTGCAATGGAAATCCCACTAAAACATTGAATTCCTAATAATAACTATGAAATTTTTACAAGAAAATAAGGTCAGCATGTTCATAAAGCAAGTTTGATTATTTATATTGCCAAGGCAACATGTCTGTAATTTTGCCTGGTTATTTCTTTAATATAGTCTTCTTCTAGAAACTTTACCAGTAAAAAAACAACTAAAGGTCCTACGTAACCGTAGAAATCGTAACTCCAGACAAGAAAAAAGCCAGGTCCACATATTAATAATTGTATTCTAACAAAGAAATATTAATTCAGGAGATTTAAGAACACAGGTTTCACTAGGGTGTGAAAGTGAGGTAATACAGGCTCCAATCCCTTAGTCATCCATCACCAATGGAGAGATTCAAAAGCTTTCCATTTAAAAAGGGCAAAAGTTTGTGGACTTGCACAAAACAAGATACTAGCTCCTCACATGCCATATCAGATAGGGTATTCATTAAAATAAATTAAACACCATGAGAATCAGACTGGAAGAGGAAATGAGGCTATTTTGTCTGCAGCCACAGTGAAGGAAGATGGTCAGAGAAGCAAAATAAAATCTACAAAGACTACAGTTTCAGAAAAACAAAGATAATGATAGCTTCTTTGGGTCATTGTGTCTCCAAATTCACCATAAAATGTCACAACCACTGCAACAAACTGTTTGATAGGAATGGCAGAAAGTCTTTCTGACCTTTTTGCCACAAGGAAAAGTGCTTGGAGTTTGCCAGACGCCACTGGAACTTTAACTGGAACAGAACGGCGTTGTCAGACCAAACAAAAATTGAGGTCCTGGACAAATGTCTGGACAAAAGGTGGGTTTGATGTAGAAATAAAAATAGTTAAAGAGAAAAGCACCTAATACAACCAAGCATTATATTTGTAGAGGAACTGTGATGCTGTGGGGCTGTTTCTTCTCCAAAGGTTCTGTTCGTGGCTAAATGAAAAAGAACACATCAAAATTCACTCAAAGTGTTTGCCCTAGCTAACCCCTGACCTAAATCCAATTGAAAACCTGTGGGTGGAGCTCAAAAAGGGAATGGACAAGAAAGAAAAAAATCCCTTCTTCTGTGTTCTCAACTCTTTACAAGCATTACAAGAGAAGGCTCAGTGCTGTTCTGTTGCAATAGGGGCTACACGAAATACTAGACTGGGGGGTGCTAGTAATCACAAAAGTGCATGGTTTCTGAAATAAAATGTATTCTACGATCATCTGTGTTTTCTTGTCCTTTTGAGCAAAGGTTGTTTAACATCAACCTTTTTTGTTTCATTATAAATAAGGCTGATAATAATTAAAGATTAGTGCAGAAAAGTGCAGGCAGGTCTCTAAAATAAAATAATAAGAATATGATGATATGAATGAAAGTTGTAACCTTTTTCAAATCCAACCAAACACCAATATAATCTGTAACCGCGTATATTCCTCCTGACCAACTTCAGTATCTCCAACAGTAACTCTTGTCTGTCACTTTATGCTGTCTTGTCTGTCCTGTCTCTTGTCTGACACTGTGTCTTGTCTCTTGTCTGTCTGTTGCTTTGCTCTGTCCTCACAATGTGGTCTAATCCCAGTATCTTATTTCATGTATGTCTGTCATTTGTCTTATGCTGTATTTCTGTTTCTGTATATTATATATGAGCCCCCCCTTCTACATATGATACAAATATGAATGTAAATACTATTGAGAATATGTATAAAATTGTAATTAAAAATAAAGTTGTCTTCCGAAGAGGGAGGTTGGTGGCAGGTTTAAAAAAAATTTTTTAAAAAGGATGAAAGTGGTGTAAAGTCCATTTGTAAAGTGTGAAATTCTTTCTCTGTATTTAACCCATTCACCAAGTGAAGCAGTGGGCAGCCAGTGACGCAGCACCCGGGGAGCAGTGTGTTAAGACGGTACCTGGGATTCAATCCCACAGCCTTTCGATCAACTCCCTAACAGCCAGGCCACCAACTTCCCTGGTGTCCTACAGGCCATGAGCATGGGAGTGCACTTCACTCCCTCATACATAAACATCTGAAGGAAGATTGGGGACTTATAAATAACAGTTGGAGCTCTTGTACATTCGTGGCGGGAGACACAGCGACTAGATGGCTAGGACACAAGCTGATAGAATATTTAGCTCCCAGAACCAGATGCAAGTGGTTGGGAGAGTGAATGTGCTCACAATATGAACTTACTATCTCTTCCTAATTTTGTCTTTAGCTTGTCGGTGACTCTCACTGCTCCTTTTAATCATTGTATCATATAAGTAGAGTTCACAGGCATTATGTGTAAAAATTTACAGATTTGTAGAATCTGTAAATACCTATTTGTAGGCATTTTAAAGTAAAGTAAGTGGCCCCTTATCATCACGTGTGAACACACCACAGTATAGCCCACAGTGTGAACAATGTAAAATTCTTTCTCTGCGTTTAACCCATTAACCAGTGAGGGGCGTGGGGGAGCAGTGTGTGGGGACTGTACCTTGCTCAATGGTACCTCAGTGATGACACTAGCAGTGTTGGGATTCGAACCCACAACCTTCTGATTGCAGAGGCAACTCCCTAGCCACCAAGCCACCATTGTAGGTACATTTAAAACATTCATTTAAGTTGTGCGTACTTCCAAAGAACAGAAGTATACTTCAGTTGCAAGGAGAATAACTTTTTGTAAGTTGTAACTGGTAAATTTACTAGTAAATCCTCTGTTTAACAGAACTGTAAAATAAAGTGAAAATATGTACACAAAAATGATATTGTTTCATCACCATTCTGTGCGACAAAATACTAGACCAACTGGTAAGTCACTTGTAATGTGATGGAAACATGACTGTAAAATAAACAGTAACTTTGCATGCAGTAAGTACACAGCATACATTCATGACTACATATAAGATTTAAAGCATAGATAAAGTTGCATCCTGGTTAAACCACAGCAGAAAGGTAAACGGTAAGCCGTGTATATATTGTTGTGTGATGAGCCGATGTACGGTAACAGTAAAACTGCTGGATGGAATATCAGAAAAAGAGTGAACTAATATGAATGCTTCTGTAATATTCATACAACATGCTGTAAAGTGAGATGTTTCAGATCATGACAAATACAGATGAGCAGTAAGGCTGTGTCTTATGGCTCAATGGCTTCTACCAACTACATAGAGAACTACACAGTATGGACAAAAGTATTGGGACGCCCGACCATTACACCAACAGTGACTTTAATGACACTGAATTCAAATACATAGACTTTAATACGGAGTTGGTCCCCCTTTGCAGCTATAACAACTTCCAGTCTTCTTGGAAGGCTTTGCACAAGATGTTGGATTGTTTCTGTGGGAATTTGTGCCCATTCATTCTGTAGAGCAGTTACAAGGTCAGGCACCGATGTTGGACGAGAAAGTCTGGCTTGCAATCTCTGTTCCAGTTCATCCAAAGCTGATGGATGGGGTTGAGGTCAGTTCTTCCACACTGAACTCATCCAACTATGTGTTTATGGACCTTGCTCTGGGCACCGGGGGCACAGGCTCATGCTGGAATAGAAAAGTGCCTTCCCCAAACTGTGTACACAAAGTTGCTGAAGCATAAAGGTATGCTGAAGCATTAAGACTGCCCTCCACTGAAAGTAAGGGGCCTAGCGCAAACCCTGAAAAACAGGTGTGTCCCAATACTTTTGTCCATACAGTGTATGTAGGAATTAAAAAGCCGGCTAATGTTAGGTTAAGCAAAGATGGTATCCAACTGGTATCTATATTGGGAGATCCTTAAGTATCAGACAAGAAAAAGTGATATCAGCTCCTTACACAGGAGTCCATTGTACTATGCATTGTACTAATACAAGCAACGAAACTTGCTAAATGGAAACTTTCTACAAAATACCAAGATTATGACAAAGAATCAAGCCACCAAGGGTGAGAACAGTTCAGTAACGATTCAAACACAATTCTGCAATGCTTCTTTTTTTTTTTTTTGACAATGAGGGAAATTTTGCATGATTTGCTTAACATAGTAAGCACACAGGAACTGAATGTCTTTGTGGTATCCATATAACCATGCACAGTGTTTATAACCATGGATGTGGTTATAGATCTATTTTATCACAACATGGCGGTAATTGGCAAGTGGCATACATATCATAGTGTGAGACGTGATCAAATTAACTTAGAAAACAGACAGGATTTAGACCAAATTTGAAAAGTAATACACTAAAATATTGAACTGAATGTTAGGCAGGTGTTACCCACACATATCATTAAGACATGCTGAAATATACCTGATATATATGACATGTTACACTGTCCTTACAAACTAAACACCAGCCTGTTAGAGGGCAGGCAGACACATTGAAACCCATTGTCAGAACCCTCTCTTCATGACTCGCGACAAATCTGACGGTAGATTCATGTCACATTTAGATTTGTGGCTTTTAAAAAATGTCTGTGGCTTGTAAAATGAAATGACCTCACTTTCCGTTTAGCAGCTTCGCCATCAAAATTAATTGGGCAACAGCAGCCGTAATGTTTTATCCAAGCAAAATTCTTTGAACAACTTTGTCAGAACCCTCTGACAAAACTGGATCAACACCCTAGAAGTAGATTGGCGACATTATTGTGGAATTGCATTCATATTGGAATGGCCCACAGGTGACTCAAGGAAGAAAAGATAATAACTCCAGGGCAAAACAGCTAAAAAAAAAAAAGCAGCACCTTGAAATTTGGCCTGTTGGTGGTACTAGAGAGATCGATAGATTGGTCTGAAAATCTGCCAAAATACTTTGGACTGTCCTCTAGCAACATGTCAAATTGAATCTAAATCCAACAAGGGATTCTATAGGCTGCCGAGCTCCCGTGGCAGGAAGAATAATAATAATAGAAATGATCTTTATTTATTATTATTATTATTATTATTATTATTATTAACAATTGCAGTAGGTGCCTGCTATTTCAGTGTTTGGAAATTCCCTAAGACTACTACTACTACTATTACTACTACCATTACTAATATTAATAACAATAATAATAATAATAATAATAATAATAAAAATAATAATAATAATAACAATAAAACTCACTCATTCTCTCTCACTCATTTTCTCTAACCTATTATTACACATTAGGGTCGCAACAACAGAATTTTTTCATCATCCTAAAAGGTGAAAACTTTATTCCTCCAGTAGGGAAGGGATTATTAGGCTTGGGTGGTATAATGATAATGGGGTGTGTAATATCAAAATTACAGGAATGTCAAAATGCTACTTCACATCTATATAATAAACAATTTTAGCGACTTTTGATTTCTACTAACCACTGCTTTGTGTTGAAGATGCTCTTGCCATCAGTTTGACGCTTGTTAGTGTTACACAGATAACTTAGCTTGCCCATTTTTCCTGATTCTAAAACATCAGCATCAAGAACTGACTGCTCACCTGCTCATTTCACAGAACTGCCATTTTGAAATACAACACGAGGCTGAGCTGGGAAAACTCTGAAATCAGCTGGTATGGATAGAGGATTGTAAAGTAAAGAGAACAAAAACATTTCTATTATGCTATAAATCTATAAATATTACAGATGTTGAGGAAGGATTGTTCCCAGAAGAGGTACTGTAGCAAAAGAGGGGGGGTTGGATTTGCCTATTAAATAGACCTAATTTCAAATGAAAACTGAATGAATAGGTGTCTAGTACTAATTAAGGTAATTATTTGGACTTGTAATGTCCTGGTTCAACTACCCATGTGTGCAAAAGCTAGAACCACCTTAAACCGAGGTTCAAAAGAGCACATAATGGTTGTGGCATATCACTAGACTAGAGGTCATACAACACACAAGCTAATATTATGTGCTACCCAGGCCTGAATTCCAAAAACAAAGAAGCCCATTCTATTCAAGGGAGTGGTAATATGAGAGGTGGAGGAGAAGAGAGGAGAGATGGTTGGGGAGGAGGGGGAAAGAAGGGCCCTGAAAGGCACTCACTTACTACATTGAAATGGGCTTAGCCAGCAGAGGCAAGAGGGCAGGTAAGCCGATAGGAATGCCTCAGTGATCCCCAGGGCCACCAGTCTATTGCCAAGCCTTTTTTTACAGAAAGGGAGACTGAGGGTGAAAAAGAGAGAGTGAGAAAAAGAGTACACTGCACATCATTCAACCTGGGCAAAACCAAGTCTGAGAAGCCGCCCAGTCCTTCTAGCTGTTGCTCTTGAATGCTCCTGCTCACACGGTGAGAAAGACACGTGCATGCATATTAGCACTGGATACTTTAAACTGTATTAATCAGATGCTAATGAACAATGTGAAATGAAATAATACGCCCTGAAATCTAAAGTTAAGCCAAACCTAGAGATATCCACCTGTCCATCGTTTTTTGCTGTTGCTAGAGCAAAAGGCATTTCTGTCTTACACCCGGTGCAGTGGATGACCACTTCTGGTAATAGTCCTCAGATTCAGTGAAGACATATTCTGAACAGTAACTTAAAGGAAACTGCTACATGTTTTAAGCTTTTGCAATTATGCTGCATTTTGGCCACTTCTATGCAGTGCAAAGAAAATCAGAAACGTTATGTTCAGAACATCCAGAGTGGCAGACTGTTCTATAATATCCTGATCAAACTGCTTCTTAGATTTCTCAGTTCTTTAATTCAAACTGGTGCAAAGTTGAGGCACTTAGAAATGACACCACATAGAAATACCTGGTATTAGTTCAGATGTTCTAGATGGAGCTGTTACTTTAAAAAAATTGTGAAACGTATGCAGAAATTACACATATCATATTAGAAACTATTAAATATGCTCATTTGGGTCACATTGTCTTGGAAAAAAATAGGGCAAGGACACACACCCAGCTCTAAGCAGGGGCATTAAGTGGACTTCAGTGGAACTGCTGATACTCTGTATGTTAGTACAACATGACAACAAACAGCTGTAAAGGTATGTTATGTCTAGGACCAATTATTGTTCTGCAGTCTGATCTATTTCTACTACTGGCTTTACTTCATATCACACATAGATGTAGACAGCTGAGGCTTCGTGTGTGTGTGTGTGTGTTTGTGTGTGTGAGAGAGAGAGAGAGACAAAAAGAGTATGTGGAAGAGTTCAAAGCTCTGCTTTTAGAGCTCTGAGCATTAAAAAAAGCAAACAAACCTTAAGCAACCATGAGCTCTGATGTGAAAGTAAGATTGTAAATGTAATGTAAACTGTAGAACACTTGTAGGTTCAAATGATGAAAATATTAATATGTATGGAATAATCTGTTCAGGCTTATGAATATTTTCATAATTTTTATCATCTCTTTCAGCCCAAAAATGCAAAATATTTTTAAAAAATCAATCTTCTTTTTCACATCCCTCAATAAACACCCTTTACACTGTTAACTGATCGGCTTCAACATTTAAACATGAAGTGAACACAAGTGAAAGAGAGCCATTTGTCATGTGTGAACACAGTACAGCACACAGTGTGAAATTGTTCTCTACATTTAACCCATTCACCCAGGTGAAGCAGCAGGCAGGCAGCGATGCAGTGCCCAGAGAGCAGTGTCTTGCTCAAGGGTACTTCAGTAACAGACCAAACTTAAAAGACCTGGATGACACTGACAGAGGCCATATGGTGATTGCAAGACATCTGGGTATCTCCAAAGCAACAGGTTATGTGTTGGTGTCGCTTGAATGCAGTGGTTAGAACCTACAAAAAGTGATCCAAGAAAGGACAAGCGATGACCTGGCAACTTATTAGGTAGGATAATATGCCCTGCCACATTGCAAAAATAGTTCAGGAGTGATTTATAAATTAAACAGATTAAATAAAATTAAATTTGAGGAACAGGATATTTAAACATTTCAAGATGTTGACTTGGCCTCCAAATTTCCAATATCTCAATCCAGCTGAGCATCTATAGGATAAACTAGTCCAATCCATGGGAGTTCTACCTTGCAACTTACGGTACTTAAATGATCTCTCGGTGGGTCCATACCTCAATGGGTCCGAGCCATTTTGGACCTACACAATATTAGACAGGTGATTCTAATTTTGTGGCTGATTGGTGTACGTACCCCACTTTAAGCAGACCCGATTACAGCCCTTATCCACATTCAGATCATAACTATTCGCAGTGAAACCACGTAACTGGTCCCAGACCATTGGAAATAAAAGGCACATTTCCTCCATTACTATGCAGAGCGACTTGTTTTTCCTTTGTTCTTTTCCACTTCCTGGTAATAGCTGTACGAGTGGGGATTCCATTGAACAGTCAAATAGTCTGCACTTATTCAAATAGTCAAATAGAGCAGCGATTTAACCAGGAAACAGGGTTCGCCTATGCAAAGTCACTCCGTACACATGCAAATGGCGAGATAGAGCAAGCCTTACTAAAACATATGGCTACTTTACGGTGCCCCCTTCCACAACCACATGCCAGGGGTTTGGACTGCAATCACATTTTTAAGTGACAAGGAAAACAAACAAAAGCCTGTTTTACACCCATATTCTGGGATTCTGTGTAAAGCCTATGCTGAGACGAAAATGCATAGACTGCTTTTAATTAGAGCATCAGAGTTGGTGGCCTGGTGGCTATGGAGTTGCTAGGGGGCTGTGGGTTCAAATCCAACGACCGCCAGTGGCACCACTGAGGTACCCTTGAGCGAGATACCGTCCCCACACACTGCTCCCCGGGCGCCATGTCAGTGGCTGCCTGCTGCTTCACTTGGTGAATGGGTTAAATGCAGAGAAAGAATTTCACACTGTTCACACTGTGTGCTGTACTGTGGTGTGTTCACGCGTAACTATAAGGGCCACTTTACTCACTTATAATAAAACAGCACATGCGAGATTGGTCAACGTAACACTTAGATGCTGTTCGCTCATTCTCTACATGCTTTAGTATTGTTCAGCAACACAGTGATGAGTAAGTTTTCAAATAAACCTGCCATTTCTCCTTTGTGGTTGCACTATGTTCTTGTTACCCTTCACTCTTAAAATAAGTCTACGTATGAATAGAAACTGCCTCTTCGGAAAATTCTAGCTAGTTATAGCATAATTTATGGTGTGAAAATTCACTGAATGTTTTGCATAACTCATAACTCGTTTTTCACACCTACAGCGGCAGTAAACCACTGCCCTGCACACTTTCAACCATTCCCTGACTCAACACACCTGATGCAGATCAACAGCTGCTTATCAAGGTTGGAACCACAAAACCCTTCACGGCACCCAAACAATTTACTCTTACCACCCTATCATTTCAAATGCAAACTAGATTCATTTCTGTGAGAAAATGTGACGTGTGATTGCATGGTTGTTATAAAACCAGCATTTGGAGAAACCCAAACATCGGTTTTGTGGGGGGTGGGAAATGTACTCGCAATGTGGATTAGAACCGTCACCCTTTTGATTCTGTTTATTCACTGCTTACTGCTGCACCACAGAGGGGGGCATGAACACGCTGTCTCTTACCAAGCCATTTATGGGTAAGGATGGCTGAACATGTACCCACATTCACAGGCTGATTATTTTTAATTTAAGCACAACAGACAGTGACACGCATCGTTTTTTACAACTAACTTTAGCTTTAGCTGTTTATGAGGTTGTTTATGAGTCCGCAACTCGTCTCATAAATTACAGAGTTGATCACAAAAACCATTTTTTTAAACGATCAATAATTGGCCCCTGATCAACCGATCAAACATCTGAATACATAACACTGGATATTAATGGACGTTGGAACCATGCCAATATTTCAAAAACTATAGGAGGAGAAGAGGCCCCAAATTCCAGCAATAAAAAAAGAAGAAGAAAATTTTAACTTAAGGAGAATGGTAAATGTAAAATAAATATAACACAATAATCAAAGCAGCCTGTCACATTTCTGTTTGTAGCCACTGGTTCTCGAGAACCTTCATCTTGACATTGCGTGGTTATAACAAGATAATCAACATTATTTGCATTGTCATCAAGACATTTTGTGTTTTAGGTGTATGTTTTCACTCTAAGTACATATTAAACCTTTCTCTTTTTGAGAACATCAATTTGACACGTCACTTAACTAACCATCACAGCTGACCCTTTGTGTTAATGGTATACACTAGTGACAGCGGTGTTTTTCAGCAGGATAACGTGCCCGCAACACTGTTCACTCTGTTCAGGAGAGGTTTAAGGAACGTGACTTAAAGCTCAAGGTGTTGCCTGTCATTCCAATTCCACACATTTTAATTCGATCAATATCTCTGGGATGTGCTGCATAATGGCAGGTGGTCACAATGCTTTGGCTTATCAATGAGCCTGACCTAAATTTTTCTTTTTGTAATTATATATTAGTAATACTTGTCATATACTAAACTTTAGTTAATTATATGAATATTGCAATAAAGTTTTGTAATTAAAAAAATAAGCAGGAGCCCACTGGAGCGCTGCGGCTCACGGGCTGAAAACCACTGTTCTATCTGATAACTCAAAGAACCCTTTGAGGCACTTTTTTATTTAAAGGGTGCTTTCTGCTTCTTTCTCAAAGGAAGATTTTTATTCCATTTATGACTGAATTCAAGCTCTGGACCAGCAGGCCTATTCAGAGATGCAAAAAGAAACACTGAGCACACAAGAGAAAGATGGACTGAACCAATCAGTTTTCCATGGTGTTAGATAAAGGAACACACACATTCCAGAATATAAATGAGAACAACAAAAGGGCCCTTTTTGGAGCGTGTGTGTGAGAAAAAACCCACCTTCTGAAAGTCTAACCTAGAAAACCAGTCATGCAAAAAAAAAAAAAAAAAAATCACAGACAGTAGTTACACTGTTACACAGTTGTTGTAATATTCACAGTATAAACTTCATGCCACACAGATGCCATTTTAAAAAAATGACTTAATTCTACTACCAAACAACTTGGAAATATAGAATGGAAATAAATAATTTGGCAAGCTAAACCAAAAACATTAATAACAGACATCTGAGCTAAACAGAGTTTAACAAATCTCTGAGATCTCCCATGAGGGACTCCTACAGTAGCCAATGACTGACAATAAGGTGAAGGACATGCTATATTCCATGCTTCAGGATGAAAGGGTTCCCACTTCCACCTCTTTATCTCCCAGTCAAAGGGACACAGGAGAGGAACACATGGTGAGAGACAATGAGGGGGGCATCCTTACAGATTAATAAATAATTTAGGTCACCTGGGAAAACCAGGCTCTATGGACTTATAGGTGAGGACGGCAGACTCAACTTAATGTCTGTTTTTTGGACAGACGTTGCTTGATAATTTAGGTAGAGACAAACACTGTCCTTTGTCTCTAGAATAACAGTTAGAATAAGAGTAAGAGGAACTCACTCCTGGATCCAAGTAAAAATGGCAACTTATCCTGGAAAGGGAGGCGAGTGCCACTACCAGCCCAATGGAAAAAGTGTCCATGGAACAGAGGAAGCATTTTGAATAAACAGAGACACCATCATGACTCACTCACTGAGGCAAGAAAGGCTAGAGGAGAGAGAGAAAGAGAGAGAAAAACAGAGAAAGTCTCCAAACTCCACTCCTAGACACATAATAGCAGGCTTGTACTAGTCATTAAATCAATGCCTCAAGTTAGATCCAAATTATACTAGACTACACTAGCAAAGAACTGCCAAAACACTCGGTTGAATAAGCGAGTTTGTGGATTTGGCGTTTCTGGCACAGACAGCGACGTGTGGTTTGGTTCAAAACAGCCAACACAATACACCCTGGATAAAACTGTTAAAATGGGCTTGGAATAAGTTATGTGTAACAGCTGTAAACGACTGGAAGAAGGGCGAACCTGAGCATAAAGTAGCTCGGAATTCCATAATATTATTTCCGAACAGTTAACCATTACGTCTACAAATGTTATGTTAATTTTTTCATCTTTAATGTGAAGCACCCAAGCAAATTGTTACAGTACATTACTTACCCTGTGCTTTAACAATCTCAGAGCATTTCAAGTCTAATAAATTATCACGCTGTCAAATGCTGCACTCGCATCCAGGAGCATGCAAAGCTGGAAGTGTTAAGAAAATTATAGTCAAAATTGACTTTGATCAAAGTGCATAGACTTTTTCCTGTATGGGCTACATCTGAATTAAAATGTTGTGGCATAACTTTGCATCAGTCATTGTACAAAATAGTGCACTGCCTCTCTTTTTCCTTTATGAATTTTGGCCCTCTGAAAATTGTTATTAATAGTACAACTCCAGCCAATAAATACTAATGGACATGTGGCCATGTGTTTATTTTTATGCGGTCATGCAGTCTGCATCGTGTAAGTTCACAAAATTCACAATCAGTCCATCCCTAATGTCCATTCAGGTATGTGCACAATTGCTGAGTTATAGCGTTTTCTACAGGTTTGTAAAAATAAAGAAAGGAGATTACATAATAATTTTATAATATGATAACACAGATGAAGAATAGGCTTCAGGATACAAGTGGTTTAAAAAAATCACTAATATCTGCACTGTTTTCACATTTAAAAAAAAAAATCCAATGTGAAAAAGAGCCAAAGACAAAACAAATGTATCAGCATCTGATATCTATATACAGAGATTTTATCATAAATAATAAGACACTGATACATTTTTTTGTACCTATACATAGTTAAGACAGCAGTTTAACACATCAAGAAGGTGTCGCACCAAAAGCTGAGGATGGTGAAACGCCAAGTGTTTGCATGCTGGTAAATCACTTTAATGTGGACTTCAAAGGACGGCGGTGATACAGAATTCCATGATACACAACATCAAAAACACAATTCCATGATACATGATGGCACCCATACTAATTTTCCCACATCGAATAATAAATTTGTTTGTTCGGAATAAACAAACAAAAAAAACACCAGTGGTGCCCCATTTAAACACCATATCCCAGATTATTTAAAAAACTATGAGTACAAAAATCTACTTAACGTTTTACGTTTTCCACTCAACTCCATCCAACACCTTCGGGATGAACTGGAACAGAGATTGTGAGCCAGTCTGACCTCATAAATGCTCTACAGAATGAGTGGGCCCAAATTCCCACAGAAAAAGTGGAAGCTGTTATATTAGACTCCATATTAAAGTCTAATGTATTTGAATGCAGTGTCATTCAAGTCCCTATTGGTGTAATGGTCAGGTGTCCCAGTACTTTTGTCTATATAGTGTAGGTATCACTTATGCACCTTTTCTTCTGTATTGTGCCTGACCTTGTCTTATATTTTAAGAATCATTGACTTTCAAACGTTATATTAATAGTAGTCTTCAAAACAATCAAATATTCCAATAAACAGAGGAGTAAACCAGGTGATCAACTACTCAAGACAAAACTAGAGTTTAGAAGAAACTCACTTTTTGGTCAACGATGGAGCAGGCGATCTGCTTGACATAGGCCAGGTCTGCTGTCTGGGGCAGCAGCACAGATTCTCGGGTCAGTCCGATCTGGATGATGAAGGAGACCCCAGCTGATGAGGGGGGCATGAAGGGCATGGTGGAGGTGCCAGCGGGCCCATGGATCATCCCTGTGTCCATAGCAGCGAACCCTGGAGTGTGAGCTGTAGGCAGTGGGACTGGACTGGCATAATGCACTCCCATTAAACCAGAGGGAGAGGATCCACCCGCGGGGAAAAACACCTGGGACAGGGGTCCCGAGGGCATGTCAGGGCTGCCATTGGCCATCATGAAGAGCCAGGTACACAAGGAAGTAAGAGTAAGAGATGGAAGGGAGATGGAAGCCCACCAAGACCCTCCACTCCCTCTTAAACAGCTCTGATCCTCCTGAATGGAGTAAAAGGGAAAAAACTAGGCTCCCTTTCCAGGAAGTTCAACTTCTTCCGTCCTCTTCACTTGCCCTACTGCTCTGCCTCTTTCATTTCAAAGAGAAGACAGGTGAGCACAAGAGAAAACTAAACTTTCAGACACAGAAAGCCCCGTTCCTGCTCCTCCCGAGCCTTCTGAGACCCTCCTCCACCTCCTTCTTCTGGCCTCCTCTCTCTAAAGCTGCCCTGCAAGAGGAGGAGAAAGTCCAAACTTCAGCAGGAAACCCAGCCGGGGAAGAAAGTGGACAGCAACAGGACAAATATGAAAACAACGGTACAAAAAGGAGAGCTCTATACTCGTCTGTACAAGATGGCCTCCTAGTACAGGAAATAATGAAGGAGCCTGGTTGAGCTTGCCTTGCAGGTCGAGCCCTGTTTCGCTTTCTCGGGCTCTTGTCGAGCTGAAGCTGAAGAGAAGGAGCTTCAACCCAGAAAAGCCTGCAGACACGCCCTCTCTGCTTGTCCCCGCCCCCACAATGTATCAGCTGAAGGGGAAGTCACATGATCGACAGGTCTCTCAGCCAATCAGATAAAGGATCAGCTGTAGATGTACGTTTCTTGTCCTCCTTCACTCTAGTTGAATTTGCTCATTTGTTTTTTTTTCTTTCTGCAACTTCTTTACTCGCCCCACCCTTGCATGCGGCCTCACCACCACAGGGTGTTTTCTCTACACTCCTTCTCATCATTCCTCCCGGCGGCGAGACTTTGCCTGCACGGTATGGACAAAAGTATTGGGACACACCTGGTTTTCAGGGTTTGATCTAATTCCAGTGAAGGGAAATCTTAATGTTTGGCATACCAAGACATTTTGGATCACTTTATGAACATCAGTATCTGAGCTTGTACATTCTCTTGAGAATGAATGGGAACAAATCCCCACAGCAACACTCCAAAATCTTGTGGAAAGCCTTTCAAGAACAGTGGAGGCTGTTATGGGTGCAAAGGGAGGACCAAATCCAAATTAATGCAATGTTATTCAAATCCCTTTTGGTCAGGAGCCCCAGGACCTTTGTCCACGTAGTGTGTTTTGAAGGAATGCACTTTTTTTTTCTTTTGAGGGCTTCTTGGTGAAAATAAACTTACTTTCTTTGAGTTTCTCCTGTGAGGTGGATTATATAGGGGTTGTCAGAACATTCCGAGCAAGAGGTTCACGCTCCATCATAAAGGTCCATTAGCGAAGTAGAGTCGCAGACAATCGGTTCCGCCTGCAGTGTATGTCTAAAAATTTTTAGACATCTTTAAATTAGTGAATTCAGCTGCATAAGGTGCACCCGCTATTAACAGTCACACACAACGGCACTTTCAAGCAGCAGCACATGAACCTATGGTCACTATGTCCAATATTCAGAGGCGCCTAGGGGGTATAAAGGTTGTCTAGCAGTGGAACTGAATTGTCTGAGATAAGTTGGCATGCTGTTTATGATCCAAAATAAGTGATGTGTGTGTGTATATATATATATATATATATATATATATATA
>JBBJLS010129793.1:0-16894 GCA_037577275.1 Bryconaethiops microstoma | reverse complement strand
TTGCATATCACCCATTCAGTGTTCTATTAACTGTTGTTATTCCTTTCAGTAAAGCTTTCCTCAAGTTCTTGAAAAAACATTGGGGTCATTTATGGTCTCACACACATTGCTATGATTCAATAAGCCTGTGCGAACTTGTCCGTGTACTTGCACTTCAATAGGTGAAGGAGGATTTCTTTGGGAGTGGAAGTGTTCATTAAAGTGTTGTGGAATTAGAGCGCCACAGCAGGTCCCACTATAAAGGCCAACATGGATGCACAACATAAATGAATGCAGACAGATGGCCTAGTTGTCTGGACTCTGGGTGAACCCATTAATGACTTGTAACACGCATGTGGAACATTTGGAGGAGACCACATACTATCTCAACTCAGGGCACAAAAAACAATGCACAGCCAGAAGTGTCCAAATGTTTCAGAAAGAACAGACAATAAGATGGGAGAATAAGTGTTTAGGTGAAATACAAAGCACAGTGATGCAGGAAGACTGGACTTGTACTTTTATCATCAGACCATAATATTCAGCACAGCATTTCAAATGTAACTTACCTTCGGAGAAAAGATGTTTTGACAGTGTGAAAACATTCGGGGGTTTTCAGTGTTGCCGTGGGAATTCCATTTCTATCTGAAAAAAGAAAAATAATAATAATAATTCCTCACTGAAATCATATGTTGGGAGAAACGTCAGAGATGTTTATCTTCAAACAGATGCTAAGCTCTACAGGGGCTTTATATTTGATATTCAGTTTGTCACATAAACCTTCCCATAAGAGAAGCTTTCACTCATATTTATCGGCAGGGAATGACTCAAGAAAAGTGCTCTGAGTGACACACTCATGCCCACCCTCTTCGTTGTGGCAGCTTGGAGAGCACACTCTTAAAAACCAACAATTCTTATCCTTAATTTAGATTTTGGGTGAGACTAGTCATCAATCAAAGCAGCTGCCCCATTTTATAACCCCTTTCAGTTACTGAAGTGAGACATGAGGCATCCACAGCTGAATGACCAAGCCAAAAACACAACTGTCTTCAGCTGACAATGACAAATGCTGATGGCAGGCAAGAGAAAAGCAGCTTCTGTAAAGGTCTCAAAAGCACAGTCATCAGTGCACATATGGCAGTTACTATATAGTGTGTGAGACAGATGCGTTGTACTGGTGGTTGTGTGGGTACAATGCTGGCACCAAACAGAACTAATTATTTTAGTCCTGATCAATATGTCATTTACACATACATGGCTTTTACAGGCCCTCTCTGCCCGTTAAACAAATTGCAGTGTTCAAATTCTTTATGGTCTCCTTCCATTTGGAAAAGTGAAACTTAGGAGAGCTGTACATGTTAGCAGTTGAACAGCAACAACAAATGGATTTTCAGACACTCTTATTCCCTGTATACCTCATCTACCTACCATTAGGCCTCCATTACCTCAGGGGTGGTGGTGGCCTAGTGGTAGGATACTTGCCTCTGGACCAAGAGGATGTGGGTTTGAGTCCTACCTCCAGCACACTACCCCTGGGTCCCTCAGCAAGACCCTGGTGCTCCTTGGAGAGTGTCCCCTGTAGTTAGGGAATGGAAGTTGCTTTGGATTAAAAGCGTCTGGTAAATAGTGTTATTTTAGCCCTATCCATGGATCACCTGTGTTTAGTCTGTAAACTCACTTCGTAATCATTGTCCCAGTTATTGCTGTGTTTAATGTATATATAATAGGGCAGTATTTCTGAACCCAGGTACTAAAAGCCTTCTTAATCTACACATTTTAGATTTCCTTCTTCCTACGTCACGTGGGTAATGGTAGCATAGTGTTTAGGGGGCTAAGCACCTCTGAGGTATCCTTGAGCAAGGTACCGTCCCCACACACTGCTCCCCAAGCGCTGTGTTCCTGGCTGCTCCCTGCTGCACTTGGTGAATGGGTTAAATGCAGAGGAAGAATTTCGTGCTGTTCACACTGTGTTCACGTATGACAGAATGGTCACTTCACTAATAGTAGGTATGCAGAGTAGAGGGACCTCCTAGATTTGGGTTGGGAACTACTGTAGAAGAACACTTTCAGGCCAGATATTATTTCAAACCTGATTACAACCTGAGAATTTTCTGTTTAAGGCTGACCTGACCCACATCATTAAGATTTGAGTAAAAAACTGACCAGAAATAACAGTCTTGATCCTTTCTGTCACTCCCTGTTGAGTTTCCTGCTCGTCTTATGTTCCCTGGATTTGTTTACTTTTTAGCATGTGTTTTCTCTTTATATTTGGATTCTGTTCATATTTAGATTTGTTTACATGTGACATGTGCTGTCTGTGTCTGTTTGGAGCTCTGTCCTTGTCCTGCCCCCTTGTTTCACCTGTCTGTTTGTAACCCCACCCAGTCACAGGTGTACACACACACACACACACACACATACACACACACACACACACACACACACACAAAACAACAACAACAACAAAACCTAATCTGTTCTCTCTTAAATCAATTCCCTTTTTTCCCTCTGCAGTTTTTTCTCATATGGCAATTGGTGCTAAATTCTGACAGTCCCACGAGTGTGTGATTCCAGCTTGCTAGATTAAAATCTGTTTTAGGGTAATGAAAGTGGAGGAGCAGTACAGAGTAAGAAGTCTTGTGTTTAGTTTCAGTTTTATGTCTTTGGTTCTTTGTGTTTTTTTGGCTCTGCCTTCCACTGAGCTCCTAATGTCACCTTAAACTATTTTTTTCAAGCCTTTGTTGAGAGGTTCTATGGTTGGGCCTTTTACTATTGCTTACTTCTTTCATCCTCATCAGACTCTTGGCTAGTGCGCAATGACTATTCTAAAAAAATATAGTTTAGTTGCTCATACACAGGAAAGTATTTATCCCAGCAGACTTGGGGACAAAAAGCAATAAAACTGTCAGGCTATGATTTAAATTATATATATATATATATATATATGCCTTGTGTAGGGCCCATACTTAAATACACAGTGTTAAAATTAATACCCGCTCTACCATTTCAATGTGTTTTTTTGTGCTAAAGTGCTTTCGGGGGACCCAGCCAAGACTGGCATAAGAGTGAAAAGAGCTCAGAAGCAAATGATAAGTGTGGATTAGGGTTGAGGAGAGGAGATGAATGAATGCACTTGGACAGGAAAAAAAGATTCTGTGGTCCCATGGGGATCAAAAGAACCGAATGAATGTTTTTTATAACATAAAAAATGTTCATACAATGTGAGTCACTATGCCTGTGTGTGCACTCAGCCTAACAGCTCTGTTTTTGTGCCATTTCTTTCTCTTATGCCAGGAGGAATGGAGTATATGGTCCATGTTTGTAATAATTGCACAGAAACATAGGGTGGTGGTGGCCTAGTGGTAGGATACTTGCCGCTTGACCAAGAGGTCATGGGTTTGAATCCTACCTTTAGCATCCCACCACTGGGTTCCTGAGCAAGACCCTTAACCCCAAGTTGCTCCAGGGAGACTGTCCCCTGTAGTTAGGGAATGGAAGTCGCTTTGGATAAAAGTGTCTGATAAATGTAAACAAACTATTAGACAGCTTTGCCCCACACTTCAGAAATTAGGCTAGAGTGGTGTTTTCTTAGGAACAGTAACCTTCCTGATATGCCTGGAAGCAGCAGTGAAATACTGCTTTATACAGCAAAAGGGCACCAAATTGTAGTCTGATCCATTTAAGCTTAGTCATTGTGATCTTTCTTTCTTACTTTCTTCTATATGAATCAAGAAACTTCAGAAGCATGACAAGGCAGACGCTCTTGCAGTTGATCAAATTTATATCATTTATACCAAATTTATACCATTTTCCACTTTCCACAAATGAAGACAATCAGGCAAGGCATGTTTGGTGCAAATGTTGCTTCTTCAGCTAGTCACCCAATAGTCACAGTATGATTTAATGTGAACTGTGCAAATGAACAAATCTGAGCAAGTCTGCCTTGTCTTAGCGAAGAGCTAAATGTGGCTTGGGTTGGTTGAGAGAAGTTTAGGGGATGTATTTACATAAAATATTTGGGTGACTATTTTCTTCTAGCATTTACTAGCAACATCAACCTTGGAACTACAAGCACTAAACTACAGAAGCTAAATTTGGACACCAAACATATAAGTCGGATTTTTCAAAATTGTGTAAATTGTGGAAATGTTTGTTTTGCCTGACCATCCCTTCAATTCAACAGTACTATTACAGAAAACTACCCATCAGGATGACTACATTCATTTCCAATTCTAGCAGATATATTTCACGACTAGAATAAAAATTATTTTACCTTTGAAACATACAAGCAGCTATAAAGCTAGAAAATAAGCAAATACTGTTTGGTCAAATGATCTTTCCTCTATGAGCATATGATTTTCAGGCCCGACAGAACATATCATATAAGTACTCTATCAGGACCCTATCAGATTACACACAAAAGACATTTGGGAAGTTTGTGTTAAGTTGGTTTATGACATGAACATGTGGTTGTTATCCTATGTGCTCAGAGAAGAGTCACTGTTTGAAGATAGCGAGGGTCTGAGCAGTTCTGACAGTCAGGAGAAGTTCGTTCCAACACTTTGGTGCCAAAGCTGAGAAAAGTCTTGATGCATGTTTTCGACCATTGAGAAGATTTTGAGAAGAGTTGGGTTGAGTTGGGCTGTATTTGATGGTCTGATGACCTAGTGGTTAGGGCGTTGGCCCTGCAATCAGAAAGTTTTGGGTTTGAATCCCAACTGCTAGTGTCACCACTGAGGTACCCTTGAGCAAGGTACTGTCCCCACACACTGCTCCCCGGGCGCCCCTCGTTGGCGGCAGCCCACTGCTTCACTTGACGAATGGGTTAAATCCAGAGAAAGAATTTCACATTGTTCACATTGTGTTGTGGTGTGTTCACGCGTGACTGTAAGGGTTAAAAAAAAAAAAAAAAGAAGGTAGAATTGAGGCTCATGGTCTGCTCAGCGCTGATAAGTAAGATGAGCTGGGCCATTTTTGGCTTTGTAGGTAAGCGTTAGAAGAAGCCAGTGAAGGTTTCACAGCAGCGGAGTGGTGTATGAGAATTTTGGTGTATTGAAGACCATATGCGCTGCTGCATTCTGAATCATCTGTAGAGATCTTATGGTTTTCTGAGAAAGGCCAGCAAGGTGCCCAGTCTTGAGTTGCATCAGTGGCAAAAAATGAACACGTTTTCCTGATGTTAGAAATAAGGTACCTGCAAGTCCAGGAGAGATTATTAATGTGATATGAAAATAAGAGCTTGTCATCTAAGAGAACACCTAGATTTCATGATTTTGATGTGGCAGTGATGACAGCATTTCCAAAAGTGCTGATCAGGTCAGGTCTTGGGAATGCATGCCCTGTGATGCACAGGAGTTATGTTTTGCTGGGATTTAGCTTCAGATGATACACTGTCATCCAGGAGAAAAGTCATTCAGACATGCAGAAATCTAGTCTGAGATCTGAGAGTCACTGGGAGGTGTCAGGAATGAGAAGAATGCGCTACCGTAGAGACCAGGTGTAGCGTGAGGGAAGGGCCCAATCGCAGATATACACGAGAGAGCTGGTAGCCCACGCACTTTACTATGAGAACGCTCCAAACCGGAGTTAGGGTTCCCACCAAAGGAACCCTCGTTCTCACACGCACACAGAGAGGGTAGAGAGAGAGAGAGGGTGTAAGCCCCTGAGTTACTCACGATACTGAGTATGTCGACACTAAGTTTGAGAATGGTCTCAAATGTCTGTGTGCATGATTACCTGCTCTTCACATACTTATACCCTCCGTGACGTCACTTCCGACGCCAATTGACGCCACGTGCCCTGGTGCGTGTGACAGGAGGAAAGGAGAGGTTAAGGTGAGTGTCATCAGCACAACAGTGGTAGGAAAAAACATGTGAAGATGTAGCATCACCAAGATAAGGAAAAGAAAAGGGGGCCAAGTACTGAGCCTTGGGCAACACCAGTGGTAAGTCTTTATAGAACAGACATAGATTTTTTTCAGGATACTTTGTAACTGCAACCGTCATAGTAGGACACAATCCATTGCCAAGCAGAACCACTGATTCTGTTGTATGGTGAGTGATGCCAGGAGTGTTTTCTTGTTGACAGCATCAAAAGATGCAGAACGATCTAGAAAAATTACAGCTGAAGAGTTTAGCTGTTGAGGCTGCATGAAGCTCCTCATAAACTCCTCAGAAGTGGAGTTTCTGTAGAATGTGCTGCTTTGAATCCAGATTCGTCTTGGTTACGAACCCTATTTTGTGATAGAAAGAGGCTGAGCTGGTTATGCACAGCATGGAAGAAGAGAAGAGAAGAAATACTGGTCTGTAGTTGTTCACATTAGTGATGCTGAGCATGGTCTTTTATAGGATTGGTATGACTACAGCTGACTTGAAGGCCATTAGAACGTTGCCTATTTCCTTGGAGCCTTTTATTGTGCGAATGATATCAGGGAAACCTTAAATCAGTAGCCCGGTGACTCGGACCTCTGGGGGCATGGCAGAGGTGGCACGGACATGTGACAGTTTGTTTCTTACATCGAAACAGGGACAAATAAACACAACACATTTCAAGATCATACATCTGTAGCTCATGAGAACCATTTCATAACACTTTTTTATTGTTTTCATATATTGTAAATAAAAATGAAATGCATTCATAAAGAATAATAATTAAAACTATTAATAAAAATAATTACAGCTTTCATAATATTTTATTCTAATACATTTATAAAAGATGCACTGAGGCAGCTGGTGGGCTAGTTGTTAGGTGTTGCCCCAGTGATCAGAAGGTTGTGGGTTTGACTGTTAGTGGCATCACTGAGGTACCCTTGAGCAAGGTATCATCCCTACACACTGCTCCCTGGACGCCCCTTGGTGGCAGCCCCCTGCTTCACTTGCTGAATGGGTTAAATGCAGAGAAAGAATTTCACACTGTTCACACAGTGTGCTGTGCTGTGGTGTGTTCATGTGTGACTATAAGGGGCCAATTTAGTTATTTTCATGTTTATAAACTCTTAAGGCTCCTGGTGTCTGTTGCCTTCAGCAAGCAGGATGACTCCTCTGATGTGAGAACAACCATCTCTAAAAGTAGACAGATGGAAATGATACCATGGATCTGAGGAGTGCCCCAGTCCACTTGTTTATTTCATGGGCTTCATGATTTGTTTCATCACACTTTATTCCATAAACCTCACCTTTAGCAAGGAAAACATAAAAAGAGAAAGCAGAACTTTCCTCTCCATACCACAAAACTCACACTGTAACTATTTTGAAATCTAGTTCATTCTTCCATATTTTTTCATTTCACTGTGTATTAGTATGTATGTTCTGCCATAACGGATGCAAGAAACATGCAGTTTTATTTTTAGCGAGCAGAACGGGAGGGCTCGTGCTCCCATGAGCCAATCCTGGGGGGGGGGGTGGGGGGTTAGGGTTAGCATGTTAGCGTTTAGGGATGTTTTTGGTGTTTATGGTTATTTGGGAAAGGGGAGTAAATACCTAATGTGTGAATTATGTGGACTGCTGTTTCATGTGCACAGTTAAATGAACATTGTTGACATTCACCCTCATGAAGATGGGTAGTCACTAGATTGAGGTGGATGGGTGGTGGTGAGTTAAGGGAAAGTGGTGGAATGATACTAGCCTGTGACATTGATTGGCCTGTACGCTCTGACCCAAAGAGTCTGTTCAAGACTCTTTTCGAGCCAAAATAAAAGGCTTTGTTTTCGACACCAGACAAACAAAGAGGCACATGCCTCATGAAAGAAAATGTATAAAACACTTTATTCAGTTACCTATATAAGGACAGAATGTCCATACAGAAGTAAATTACATTGTATTGACATAAGAGGCCTTAAAACTAATGCAATGAAGCATCATTCTCAAGTAATGGAACTTTTTAAGCATACCACAGATCAGTTTTACTGATGCATTTGATATCATGAATAATTTTGTGATGTTCAGTGTTCCTGTTCACCCTCCTCACTGCTAAAGGAGTTGAAGGAAGTGTTGAAGGAAGGCTTCTTGTTCTTCCTTCAACTCTTAAGACTTAAGTTCTCTTAGAGATTTTGTGAAGTATTTCCTGTCATGGTGTTCATATCTACTGCCATTTCTTGACTTCTGTTTTTTTAATTATTTTTTTTACCTACCCTGTTTTTTTTTACTTATACCTCTTAGCCTTGCCTCTAGCTTTGAGATTTCTGTTTTCGGGTATTGACTTCTGTTCCTTGTGGATTATGTACCTGGTCTAACCTTGAATCTGTCTTTCCTCATTTAACCCGGATCTGTTATTGGAATTTGATTGTGGAACGTCTTTTGTTATTTGTGTTTGCTGGATCTTGACCCTGAACTGATGAGTAAGTGGAAGTAAGTGCAAGTTATCTTAGTCCATTCTCTGCAAATCCTTACAAATGTATAAATGTACTTAACCATGTTCATTTGTATAATATTCAGTAAAACATATTGAAACAATATTTTGAAAAATACTTTCATATAATTATAAATACTTACATATAATTATATATAATTAGGATTATTCTTAAAAATAAAAGTAAAAGTATTCAAGTAAAAAAAGGTATAGTTAAGGTTGTTTTACTAAAGTAAAAAGTTATTCTGTTCTATTTTATTCTATTCTATTATAGTGTAGTAAATTGATGAAAGTTCTGATAAGGAGACCTAAATTGCTTTGAGATGATAAAGGAGACCTGCACAGTCTGCAGCTGTGCAGGTCTCCTTTATAGAAATGACAGTTTTGTACTTTAAGTTAAGTAAATTAAGTAAAATTTAAGCTGATACATTGTTCTTAACTTTCCATTATCAGTATCATTAAGTAAGAAAGACACTTTATAACCTTTACATATTGAGCAAACCAATGATCACCCATGTTATGAAGTCGATATTTAAAAAGCTTTTAAATTGAACAAGTTGTGCCAACTCATCATGAGTGTCTGAAGCGATGTCAAAGGTGCATACACTTATTTCATCATTAATAAACTTGTCATTGATACTGAGTTATTAAAATTATTGCCATAAACTTGTCATGGAGCTAGTTATTGACATGATAAGTTACTGGACTGCTATGTCATCTTCTAGTTTCTGAGAAAAAGATTTTACTGTAATCGTAGATAGCAGAAATTCTGGAGTGAAACATCTGCACATTCCTGAAATAAAAAAAATGTATATATTTCAGCTACTTCAGCAAAGCCTTCACATCCTTTTACAAGCAAGGCAGACCGCAGGCTAGGCTACAGCACTTCTCTTACTTCAAAACAAAATTGAGAGAAAGCACATGTTTAAATAGCAGGCCCATAGTGTACATATTGTACTTTTCATTTAAAATGTTATAAAGTATAGAACCAAAAGCAAGTTTAAGAAAGAAGTGATTGTAAATATATTCTCTGTTTTTATGAGAGACTTGTACAAACAAGAAAACAATTTAACTGAAATAGAGACAATTCCACTGTTTGTTCTGGGGATGAACTTTGCTGTCAAGTGGACAACTCGCCCAAGAACATGCAGCTTTAATTTACAATACAGGCACTTTCATTGCTAGAGGAGAAAGGGATAGTTACAATGAAATGTAAAAAGAAAAAGAAAGAAGAATAGTTTGGTAACTGTCACGTCTCTCAATGACTCCCACATACAGGCAGGCGCGATTACAGACTTCCATTGATGTTGTTTATTTAAACCAAAGAAAAAAACAAAAGACACGAGGGCCCACAAAACAAAACTCCAGAGATCAGAGACACATACACACCAGGAATAGTCTGACGGTGGATCGACAACTACTGTCGGTCCCCAAAGAACTTAAATACTAAACCCCAAACCCACAAACCAATCACAAAGCAAATAGTCTTCTCTTGAGCACACCGGCAGCTGCCACAACTAATGAACTAAACACAAACCCGGTCTGCTCAAGAATAAGCCCAACACAAAAAGAAACCCCTGGCAGCCACCCGTCACTGTCCCCAGACCTGACAGCTATTAAGTGATGATACAGTTTGCAAGTGCATTGAAAGTTAAAGGACAGTCTAGAATTTGACTCTGCATCACCACACAACCAATTAATAGAATGTCAGTCATGTACTGTTACAGATTCTTTCATATTATAAAGGAAACTTGTTTTATTTGACATATTTTCATTTATAGTTGTTCACAGTGTGTGAAATAAAAGGATAAGTGATAAAAAGCTGTGGTGTGCAGAAAATTAGACCGGTAGTGAACCTCTGTCCATGTTTATAGATGACAGTGAGTCGTACAGAATCCACATAAGTTCATTTACTGATTATTGAACACCTCCACACTGTCTGAGTGGAGTGTGATATTCAGCCCTGATGCTGATTGTTGGGGTTTAAGGTTCCATTGCTGGTTATCTACCTCAGCCTTGTAGCTCCAGTGTAAATTAAACAAGTGAACTTCACACACCAAACACGTTTAGACTGATTGACTATATAGTAGGGTTGGGGGGCACTTATATCTGTCTGTGGCTTCCAGCTCCATCCAGCTTCCCTGGAGAAGAGCTACAGTGAGTCTGTGTATTCTTATAGGAAGACTGCTGTGTGTGCTTGTATGTGCATGTGTGCGTGCATGCGTGCGCCTACCTCAGTGCTCTGCTTTGCTTGCCCTCTGCAGCACTTCTGCTTTTGCCAAAAAAAAACACACCCGGTGCTTCTCACACACACACAGCCTTCCTGTAGAAAGGACTGATCAATAATAAAATTGATCAGTAATGTAATAACTCTATACATCATAAACTAAAACAGGCCTAAAATGTAATAACGTGAATTAAATAATGTTTTCCAGACCAATGTTATATTTGATTATCTGATATCATATTCCAAATTGATTGTTGCTTCTGGAGCAAAACTGAGGACCCGACCAATCACACCAGATTAAGACGTCATTTTTTAACATCTCTAATATCCGGCTCTGACTGGAAACAGATCTGACTCTGAAAGTTAGATCCTCTATTTTCTTTAGTCTTTCAACAGGAAACCATTTCAGGAGAGGACAGAACCATGTTCAATATTCAAAATACTGACAGTAATAGTGGCAATAACAAATTTTGTCACTTAAATAATGAATTTCTGAAACAAGAGAACGCTTTACAAATGAGCAAACAAAACACAATTTCACCAATGAAGAGAAAAATATCCCAACTGTAGTGTAAACTCTCCCAGTCAAACTTTACAGCAGTGGTATAAACTCTCCCAGTTTAACTTTAGAGCAGTGGTATAAACTCTCCCAGTTTAACTTTACTGCAGTGGTATAAACTCTCCCAGTCAAACTTTACTGCATTGGTATAAACTCTCCCAGTCAAACTTTACTGCAGTGGTATAAACTTTCCCAGTCAAACTTTCCTGCAGTGGTGTAAACTCTCACATCAAACTTTACAGCAGTGGTATAATCTCTCCCAGTCAAACTTTACTGCAGTGGTATAAACTCTCCCAGTCAAACTTTACTGCAGTGGTGTAAACTCTCACATCAAACTTTACCTCAGTGGTGTAAACGCTCCCATTCAAACTTTACTGCAGTGATGTACACTCTCCTACATTGCAGAACATTAAAGATAAATCTGAAATGTGTCATAAGCCACACAAACAACACAATTATTAAAAGTAATAAAATTGCCTTAACAGTTATAGGTTAAAATCTTGAATCCTAAAATTTCTGAGTGTTTAGGAAAAAAATGCTGTTATGTTTTGGCCTGTTTTGCAGGGTTATTATATTATTAGTCACTTATTACTGATTGTTGCAAGTTTTTCTGATGGCAATTTGTGCTCTTTTTTATTTACAATATGTATATCATATTAGTAAATTATTCCTAATATCAAGAGCAGTATTAATACATATACCCAAACAAAGCAAAATGTGAACGTGACATGCTGGATATACTGTGTATTTATTATTATTATTATTATAATTATTATTATTATTATTTGCCTCGCAGTTGGATTACTGTTCGTTGGTTAAACCTCGTTTTCTGCTGGACTATTTAGCTGAAGGAGCCGCTCTTGCCCAGGAGAGATTGAGGAACGCCAGTTTGACGTAAGCCTTCATCTGTAAACACCCCAGAAGTGCAGTGTTATTATTGTGGAATATCATATTTCGGAGTAAAATCTGGGGCCTTATGAAGATCATGGTATGCTCATGCCTGAAGGTATGCTGTGGTTGCCAGATCCAGTCCTGGAGACCATGTTCACCGTATCGTTCAGTTTTCTACTGAAACACACCAGGCTATCACCCTCTTGCGCTCATCCACAAGTGTGTTAAAGTTGTAGTTTAGCAGACCCTCCTCCTCTATCCCAAGTATAACCAGTCAGCCAAGATGCTAGACTTTGCTTCTTTAGCTTTAGCGCTGAAGCTACGAGGCTAACATAGCCAGCAAGTAATGCCCCAACAATTAGCATCAGGTCTGAATAATTATGCACTATACAATTGTGGAAAATTGAAAGAAGCTGGGAAATAGGAAACCTACTTGAGGCCTGCAGTTAGCACCTTGCTAATTGGTGGACCCTGAGCTTCCATTGCTTGTTAGCTACATTAGTCTTGTAGTAAAACCTGCAGGACTGGAACTGGAGCTGCTGTAGGTTTTTTGGCATTTTTGGTTATTTTTGTTTACTGATAAATTGCTGTACAGTGAATCCCAGCACTGTAGTGAGTTTGTTTACGTCTGTCTTTATGCTTCAATTAGGTTGTCTCAGTAAAGTGAAGATGAGCAAGATGTTCTGCTTGCTGCACAATGCTGCATTCCATTCTGATAAATGCTTTTTTGGTTTATTTCTGTGTCTGTGTGTTTGTGTTTTTTATTTGTCTTTTTATATAACCAACCTTGAAGGTTTTAAAAGCAAACACGATATTGGATTAAAAAAGAAAACCTTAAGACTCTCAAGGTAAATCTTACACCCATCCATCCATTTTCTACCCCTTTGTCCCGCACTCGGGGTCGGGGGGGGGTTGGAGCCTATCCCAGCTGCTATGGGCGAAGACAGGGTACACCCTGGACAGTCTCCAGCACTTCACAGGGCAGACAGAGACAGACAACCATTCACATTCGCACCTAGGGGCAATTTAGTGTGCTCAATCGACCCATCCCAAATGCATGCGTGTTTTGGTGGTGGGAGGAAACCGGAGCCCCCGGAGGAAACCCACGTGGTCACGGGGAGAACCTGCACCCAACCCAGGAGTCGAACCCAGGACCTTCTTGCTGTGAGGCAACAGCGCCAACGTAAATATTACACATCTGTTATTTGTTCTGATTAGCTGGCCTGCATTGTGCCTTTTTCTAAAAGCCGTTTGGGCTCACACACTCCTTTTAACTTCCAACAGGTGGGTCTAACTATGTGAATATAGAGCAGTTTAGTTCATTTTGTTAAATGAAAAAACTGAATTCAAATCCAGTTTTTATATATGAATTGGTGTGTGATGCTACATAAAAAAATGAAAAATTCTACATTACGATACCTTTAAAAAGTTCACATTCAAGTTCTTTTGAACCTTTAAGGTGCTTTAAGCACCTTAAATGCTTGACTTCTGATGAGTGACATCATAATGACAACATGGGTGTGGCCAATGACACCAGTATTTACCGTGTTATGTTAATAAACCTAGTGGGCTTTAATATGGTCCAGTGGTGAAGGAAAAGGTCCTTTTTACTAAAACCATTAAAAACAAAGAAGCCTCATCACTCATTCCGGATCCCAGCAATGATAAGCCATGACCAACCATGATAAGAGCTTTTAAAGTGATGTGTTTTTAAAGTTTTTGATGTGTTTGAAGTTGTTTATTCAACATTAACTTTATTGTGGAAAGTGCATTCTGTGAATAAGTGTTTTAGTTGCAAAGACCTCCTGATTTTATTCGTCAGGACCTTAAAAATAAAGCTGCAGTGAATTAGTGGTCTCAGCGGTCAGTTACAGAGGCGGTGAACTCCTCCCTAATAAAACACTGGTGGACCATAAAATGCCTTTATAAATAAGCTACAAAACTTAGCAATGTGAAGATTTAAACAAAATCTCAGATCTCTAATACCCCTTTTTGGAGTTCTGGTGTCAGTTTCCATTTTGGACCCAAAGCCACGTTTTTCCACCGAAAATAGATTAGTACTAGGGCCACTAAATTGAATCCTATTGGTGTATTTTAACTGTACTGTTCTTTTATTGTTGAATGTTTAGCCTTGTTGTTCTGATATTGGTAAATTTTAGCCGAACTGTTCTCCTATTGGTGGATTCTAGGCTTGCTGTTCTCCTTTTGCTAGATTTTTTCCATATATCGTTCTCCTGTTGGCTGTGATGTTCTTCGATTGGTGGATTTTTTGCCATACTGGTCCCCTAAATTGTGTAAAAATAATCTTTTCAAAGTTTAGGGACCTCTACATACTGTTACGGTTGTTGTTTTTCCTCAGAGCTGCAGATCCAATCCAAACATCCCTAAGGAACCTTCATGTTTAAGAGTGCATCTTCATCACAACACCTGGATGATAAATGTCATACAAATTATTAATACGGTGAAAAATGCCATCGGACTGGAAATGATTGTATCTGTTGATGGAGAATTTTCCTGTGGGGATTCAGGATAATCTGAATTGGTAATGGAATCATCTCGGACGGCAGAATAATGGTGGAAGATAGAGCCCTGCATCAGGGGGGGTCTGTGGAGTTAATTCCGTTTAAACAAAAGCTCATTTATTTTCCTCCTTTATCAGTCCAAGTTCTTCTACTGTAAAGAATAGACTTCATTATCTAACCCTCTCCTTCCTGCCTTATGTGGGGGTGATCCATGTGTGTGCGTGTGTGTGCATTTATCCCTTTGTGAGGACCAAACATCCTCATAAAGATAGTAATACTGATAAATGTGTAGAAGTGGGGACATATTGTTGATCCATGGGCTGTTATTTCAGACCACAAATCCAACCTCTTCAAAGAAAAACTAAAAGAGCAAAAACCTAGGATAAAGGTCAGGATCAAGTTTAGGTATATGTGTCACATGACTGAAATACAATATTGCACAAGTCAATGAAACAGCCCCACAAATGTAGTAATACTGTAATAGTGTGTTTGAGTGTCATTTAACTGTTTAAAGTTAGTAGTGGGTGTCAGACCTCAGTAACCAAAGGGCTGTTTCTGCTCTTTTCATTTTTCCTGAAAGATGTTGAATTTGTGGACAGTTATACAGAGTGATGTGGGAGGGAGAAGAACACCCTGCACATGCAGAGAGAGAGGAAAGTTATACTGAGGTAAGGGTGGAGATTTACTGGCGTGTTTGGTGAGAAGCACCTTCAATTACCTGAAAATATTTTAATTTAAAACTTTTATTGAAAAAACAATCTTCCATGTACATTCACTGTGTGACTCAGAGAGAGGATTGCGGGTGCCACCGCTCGTAAAAGATTCAATAGCAGTGTGTAAAACATGCTGTTCGTTAGATTTATACCCCAGAAACTTACTGCACTGAGACACGGATACACCCTCATCCACATGGGCAGGAAAACAGTCAGGAAACTAGAAGAGTCTTAAAGGGCCCATACCCTGGAAAATCAAAAAAAAAAATTCTTTTATTTGGTGCAGTTTCAAAATATTATGTTCATCCCTCAGTCCATTCAGTTGAAATGGAACCTGCAAAAAAAAGCCTGTTTTAAATAATTTGTTTTTGTCATGTCATAAAAACCAATGCATTCCCTTATTCAGCCTAAAGCAGTTTAGCTCCGCTCACACAGGCCGACATTATATAGGAGTGTTTCTTTTTGAAACCACAATACAAGGCATCCAATCAGAGAGTGCTCATTTACATAAAACAGTGTTAAGGGCACGCTAATGAAAACAGCATGTTTTATGCAAAGGGATGTTCATAAACGAATTATAAACATGCACGCAGTAATGTGCAAAAGTCTTGAGCCAATGGTCATGTCTTCATATTTTGTTTTGAATCACCTTGTTGGTTCAAAAATACTATTTTCTGCTTGTCAAATTGTCTTCTCGTTGGCATATTGAGCAGATAAAATGAAAGAAATGGGAACAAATGTTTTATTGCAACAGGCTGCAAAGTGCCTAGAGATACAAGGAGCTTAGATAAAGGAGTTCCAACCACTTAGCATTCAGCACCACCAGTATACTGATCACCACCTGATCATCTGGAATCATCTGCTCCTGTTTCTTCACTGGTTCAGGACTTAAGTTAGATGTGCTTTTTTCTGCTTGAATTCATTCATAGGTCATTGTTTTTTCTTAACAAACAAAAAACAATTTGGGTTAAAAATACAATAATGTCCAGATATAAAAAACAAAGTCTACAGAAAATCTAAATAAAAATTTGTAAAAAAAAAAAAAAAAACTCTGAAAATACACTATGCAAAATATGAAATACACTATGCAATGTGCAAAAATGCTGAATATACAGTGCTGTGAAAAAGTATTTGCTGATTTCCTGATTTCTTATTTTTTTGCAGGTTTGTCACACTTAAAAGTTTCAGATTATCAAACAAATTTGAATTCTAGACAAAGATAACCCAATTGATGATTTCATTTATTAAAGAAAAAAACTATCCAAACCTACATGGCCCTATGTGAAAAAGTAATTGCCATTTAAACCTAATAACTGGTTGTGCCACCCTTAGCAGCAACAGCTGCAATTAAGCATTTGCAATAACTGGCAGTGAGTCTTTCACATCACTGCGGATGAATTCTGGCCCACTCTTCTTCAGAGAATTGTTTTAATTCAGCCATATTGGAGGGTTTCCAAGCATGAGCCGCCACAGCATCTCAGTTGTATTCAAGTCCGGACTTTGACTAGGCCACTCCAAAACCTTCATTTTGCTTTTGATAAGCCCTTCAGAGGTGGACGTTCTGGTGTATTTTGGATCAATGTCCTGCTGCAGAACCCAAGTGCGCTTCAGCTTGAGGTCACTAACTGATGGCCAGACATTCTCCTTCAGGATTTTT
>JBBJLS010129747.1:0-16897 GCA_037577275.1 Bryconaethiops microstoma | reverse complement strand
TTGTGAAAATCTGCAGAGGTGTTTTGCTCCTTGGGTGTGGAGTGTTGCTAATTGTGTGATCATTTTTATTTTAGTGTATAAACAACTGTAATAAATTTGAACTATTAACTACCCCCTCTACACAAAAAGATTAAGACATAATAACACTTATAAAAGTGATAATGGACATATAAAATGAATTGTTTTGTAATCCACTTTATTAGAAACACCACCTTCTGCTTCCACTTAGTGGCCACTTTATTAGAAACACTGACCTTGTGTTTCCACTCACTGGCCACTTTATTAGAAACACCCACCTTCTGTTTTCACTCATTGGCCACTTTATTAGACATACCACCCTGTGCTTCTACACACTGACCACGTGACCACTGGTGAAGGGCTAGAATAAGGCTAACACGTGAACCATCAAATGGACTGCAGTGTTTAACTGTACAGCATCAAGTAAGGCTGGAGGATAGTCACTGTGACAATAGTGGCATAATCTTATGAACTACTACTATGCTGTAATTTAATAACAATTAATGAATTAGTTAGGGTTTTTTTGGTTTTAGGGGAGGAGCTACAGAGGTGGGTGGTTGACGGGGGTGAGTTCTAGTCTAATTGCAGTGAGGGAGGAGTTATAGAGTCTGATGGGTGGGTGTGTGATGGGAGGAGTTACAGAGTCTGATGGATGGGTGTGTGATGTTGGAGTTATAGAGTCTGATGGCAGTGAGGGAGGAGTTATAGAGTCTGATGGCAGTGAGGGAGGGGTTATAGAGTCTGATGAATGGATGTGTGATGGGGAGGAGTTATAGAGTCTGATGGGTGGGTGTGTGATGGGAGGAGTTACAGAGTCTGATGGATGGGTGTGTGATGGGGAGGAGTTATAGAGTCTGATGGATGGGTGTGTGATGGGAGGAGTTATAGAGTCTGATGGGTGGATGTGTGACAGGTGAAGATCCATTGGTAGATCAAAAAGATAACTTTACAGATGCAATTCATTTTAAAAGACAGTGCCCCCTGGTGGCCTGGAGTTTCCATATATGGACAAGTATAACCTCAGTGAAAGCGGATTTTCAGCCACAGGCCGTTTTTTTACCCCCATTAAGCAGAGATAATCCGGGAGGCCTCTCTGATCACTGCCCCTCCTCCACCACCACCACCACCACCAAAACCTTCCACAACTCCTCCCTTCCATTCAGTTCATCAGGCGGCTAATCTCCTCATCCGTCCAATCAAACAGACAGCGAGTGCCATCTCCCATCATCACAAGCCTTGACCTCCAGGTCTTAAAGGAATTCTCTAGTGTTTTTCAACCTAATCTCTGTCTGACGCATCTGCAGAGGCCCCTCGACAATGTTTCCCTCAAAACTAAAAGAACAGAGAACATGTTTGCTATACAGTAATGTCCATAAATGTTTGGACATTGATGCAAATTTTGTCATTTTCTCTCTATATAATCACCACAGTGAGTTTAAAATTAGACAAACTGTTTGGATGGTGCTTTACAGTTCAAATGGACAGTGATCTAAAACATACTTTAGATCAGGCTAGAAGAAACAGGCTAGAAGTATGGAGCCCACTTTTGGATTTTTTAAATATATATATAATGCACTGCCCTTTCAAAAGTGTATTGCAAAGTAAACCTGGAAATACAAATGTAACTAATGAATTTTCAGTATTTTATAGTTTGCAGTACCACATTATTTAGCCACAAAGTCTCAAACTATACATTTTTAAAGAGACAAATCAGGTCTGTCTTTAGTGCACTGACATTCACTTTGTGTAGATCACGAAACAGCAGAAGTATCAGTTCAACGTCACACAATTCCTTCTACTTTACGTATCACATACTGTTCCAAAATTTTATCCAGTCCAAAGAATAGCAGAAAGTTTAAAGAATGATGTCTTGTCCTCCTCAGTTTCCAGATCTTTCTCCCACTGAGCTGCAGGGACAAGCTGGACAGACAAGTTCCAGAAAATGTGTCCAGAAAATGAGACAGAACTGTTTCAGGCTTGTAAAGGTGCTGGGAGGGTTTGGACACAAGTTATTTCCAAAAGTTGCTGGAAAGGATGTGGTGAATCTGTGCTGCTGTGATAAAGAGGGTTAATGAACCTTGTACATAAACTTTTACATCCATTAAACTACACGTACAGTGTATGTTGTTACACTTCAAAACCAGTCAATTACATTTGTTTTAAATATTTCTGATGTATAAGGATTTTCATTCAAGTATTAAAACAATACACACACTACCAGTCAAAAGATTTTGCACACTGCAGGTTTTTACCGCTTATCCATTTCTTTCATAAACCACAGATGTTTATTCTTGTTAAGCATCAGATCATCCGACAGGCATTAGATATTTAACGAGCTATTAAGTACTGAAACAGTTAACAAATGCATTTAAAGTTAAAGGACAGTTTAAAATTTGACTCTGCATCACCACACAACCAGTTAATAGGAGTCAGAGATGCACTGTTACAGATTCTTTACTTTTATAAAGGAAGTTGTTTTTTTCACATATTTTAATTTGTAGTTGTTCACTCAAGAACTTTACAGTGTTTAAGCAACCTTCAGTTTTTGATATAAATGGATAAATTGTAAAGAGTAAGTGTAGTTTTGACTGGTAGTGTACATTCATTTGTTCTTCCAGAGATTATTATTATTACTGTCAGTTTTGTGGATCGTAATATATTAAAGAGCATATTTTCTTAATTAAATAAGTTTCTTTTTAAATGCACATAATAACAGGCATCATTTAATAACAGGCATCATTCATTTTATCACAGTGGCCCCAGTAAAGAGGAGACGAGGATGTGCTAAAATGCACCTGCGACAGACGCATGAACTGCATTAGTGACCTGGTGGGCAGAACGATGACCCAAACAACAACAACAAAAACAACCACCACCACGACAAGAGCTGACAACCCAGACCTTCAGAGGGGAGAGCGATAGAGAGAGAGAGAGAGACAGAGAGAGAGAGAGAGAGAGAGAAAGAGAGAAACAGGATGGAGAGGGATAGCGAAAGTGGACAGAAGCTGTGTTCGAAAAGTGCACTCGTTCACCCTCACTCATTTACTATATAGTGTTTGCTATATGAGGGGATGGGGGGTTAACTAGTTAACCATGGGGAGGCGAAGTTTAGTTAATTTTGGACACACGGGATGTTATGCAGCACTGGAGTCGCTACTACCATGATGGGGATTGCAGCATTTATTATGCTAACAGTGTACACTTTAAATACACATAAATTGTGGCTATACAAGTTATGCCTGTCCATACACAAAAAATATATATAAAACAATATAACTGAAGGTTTTTAAACTGTGGCTTTTAATCTCGCGTGCAAGTTTTGTTTTTTTTTTTTCCCTAAAGTTTTTTCAGTAGCTATCCTAGCTTGCTAACTTTCCGGAGATATGGATCCAATTTGAGCATTAATTTTGATAATACTTGTCAAGATACTGCTGCTGAGACAGAGGAGAAGACGTAATGCCATCAAGGCGAGATGTCTGAGACGTATTTTGATCATCAGACGTAATCAAATGTGTATGTGTATTCATGTAGTGTATTGTGTCTGGACACTAGATGTTGGCGTGTCGCGTGGCGAATTTGTAGTGCACTAACTAGTGGGTGAAATTGAATTTCAAACAACACTACAAAATGGCTGATTCACTTCATAGTGCCCTACATAGTGAACGAGTGCACTTTTCGAACAAAGCTTCTGTCTCTGTCTCTCTCTCTCCCTCTCCCTCTCCCTCACCGTCTTTCTCTTTTCATTGTACTATAAAATGTTCAATATCTCTTTAAGGCTTAGAGTAAAGGCATGGAGGAACAGAATTTTCAGGACCATTATTTATTCATTTAATGTTTCGGATTTTTCATAATCCAATGAATATTCCGTATATGTGTTTGCATAACGCCCAACCATTATTATGAACATCTGTATCATTTTCATGCAGCATTAAATTCAGCAAATCTGCAATGCCATAGCAGCTGTGGAGTAAAAAGACATTTGAAATCCATTAATGTTATGACTGTGAAGACTTTTACACTGATTTGCATAACTCTCGAAAGCTCTTATTTGCAGTTCAGAAAGCACACAAACCATCCATGCCCATCTGTGCACACAAACTGTTAACACCTTGTTCTTGTTTCTGCGAAAGGAGGACTTTTTAAGCCTTTTTTCTCTGCCTGCATCATCCCTATTGGAAAGGCTACTTGAAGGACCTTTTGCTAAAACCGAAAATACCTTGGGAAAAGTTTTGTTTTTGAAGAAGATTTCTTAGAGATGGCACAGTTTTTTCTAAGAGTGTGTTTTAGTCATCTTCTGACATGACACCTACATAGAAGCAGGGTGCAGACACATAGCAGCCCAATTACTGGCAAATGCCAGGGTTAAGAAACTGGAGCCCAAGAGAGAAACACAGGATTTAATGTGGAGAAAATGCCACTCTGTGTCTCCTACCCTCTCAAGCAGACCCTTACATTGAGAGCCAGAGAGAGAGAGAGAGAGAGAAAGAAGGAAGAGAAGTCAGATCATTAAGAGCACTTGCTCACTCTTAACTAAAAACGAGTTTTGAGTCCCCATTGTCCGTGCCATCCAGTACATACCATGACTAATAACGAATGGCAGTGACATGCGTATTACCCAGTCTCTGCTTAAGGCCGTATGGACTATGACTAGAGAATAATACATGTTATATCATTTAGTGCATGATGAAAAAATTTTTACATTTTTAATCTGGTTAGATCTGTTTTCTGGGAAATTAACTTTATTTGTGTTGTTTCAGTGTGATTCTTCATTGAAGTGTTTTTGAAGATCAGGACTACACGTAAGGCCTTTTGACAAATATGAACCTCCAGTTTGCATTTTTCGTTGTTAGCACGTGCTTACTCAGAGTTACATGAAGTGCCGCCACAATTATTTGAGTAGCTACTGGTGAAACATTGTTCTTGGAGAAGGACACTAACTGTCAATTCTGTTATCACACACTTCCAGAGAGAGCGAGGTCGACTATGCTCTCTTGGAGCTATGGCATTGCCAAGGATCAAACTTGCAGTCTCTGGACACCTGGGCTAACATTCATATTTCTGCATTTCTAGTACTATTGTCTAGAATATTTACAAAGTACACAGCTGGGCAAAAATATGCCATTGTCTTATTGTTGCGTTTAAATTGACAGAGACTTGAACCCTTTTCTCACACACACACACACACACACACACACACACACACACACACACACACCCACACACACACACACCGATCAGCTACATGATTAAAATCTATCCAGCACAATTTGGCCCTGGTGTAGCCATTACAATTTGGCCCTTGTTCTTATATCCATCACATAAATTTTAAGAACTGACTGGACACTTGCTGTCTAATTTTTCCCACTTCTCGACAGGTGCCATTGTAGATAATCAATATTATTCACTTCACCAATCAGTGTTGAAGCTGACAAATGTAAAACACACGACATTACCAGGATACTTTTATCAATAATGTTGGGACTTTGCATCATACACATGCAGCACAGAATATGCAGTTCATACATATCATGAAATTTCTGGCAAAAAAACATGTCACATCCTGTAACATCCCCACCTGTTTTGCCCCTTCTGTCATGCCCTGCCTTTTTTTTTTTTTTTTGCTTTGTGCAATGTTGTGAATACTTGCTGTACCCTGTCCTGCCCTACTGTTTAGTGTTCTCACCTGTTCATTTGTTACCCCGCTTCTCATAACTGCTCCACATTTATCACCTGTAAAAGTGACCCAGTCTTTGTACCAGTGTTTGTTGGTTCACCAGGACCTCATTTTGATTTCACTCTGTATTCCTGTTTTTCCCATTACCTTAGTGTGTATATCATCTAGTTTATAGGACAGCGTTTTGGATGTCCTTCGCTGTCATTGCGTTTGTTTTGTTAAATAAAGTTCCTCTTGTGCACCTACGTCGACCTCAAATCCTCCTGACTACCTGCACGTCACACGTCCTCAGTGTAAATATGTGCTCCTCTGACCAAGCTTTGGTTTCACTTTTGCACGGAAAAATAAGAGGACACTTTGAAGTGATGTAGACCTCAGCTGTTTTCACACACACTGATCAGCCACGACATTAAAATCACCTGTCGAATATTATTGAGGTCCCCCTTGTGCTGTCAAAATAGCTCTGACTTGTCAAGCCACAGAGGTGTTGTGGTATCTGCCAACAAGTTAGTAGCAAATCCTTTAAGTCCTGTGAGCTGTGAAGTGGGGCCTCAGACTAGCTTGTCCAGAACATCCCACAGATGATCAGATTGAGGGTTCCCAGCAGTTTCACACTGGCTTCACCTCCTTGCCTTCTTCCCAAAGTGCATCTTAGTGTCATCTCTTCCCCAGGTCAGCTGGCCATCCACAGAATGAAAAAGGAAACACGATTCATCAGATCAGGCCACGTTCTTCCATGGCTTCACGTTCCTGCTCTGATTCTCATGTGCCCATGGTCACCAGTTCACTGGTCATACCTCCTTGGAGTAGGTGCTATTCTCTGCAAACTGGGAACTGCCCCACATTCCACCTACCGTTTTTATAGTTGCTCTGACCCAGTCATCTAGACTGGTAATTCCTAGTAAACAGGATATCACATCTTCAGCATAAACATGTGCTTTGCTGGTCATGCTGAGCCGCTTTTGCTTTTGCACAGAAGCATCTGTACATGCATGCAGAGTAGATGTTTGCCATTTTCTTCAGGAATTATATACAGAAGACAGTAAATTGATTAACTAAGTTGTCACAGAAATGTTTTGCTTTATCAATATTTTGACTCCTACTCTTGTCCACCATTTACTGCTTAATTACCCGTAAATGAATGTGTAAAAGAGCATATGTGAAAGGGGCTCTGAAAATGTCATGTTATTATAAAACACTTATTTATTACTAATTTAGGTATACTGGACATCACACTGCTTCTTTTTCTTATCCATGTCTTCTTTGGTTTGAATAGCAGGTTTTGCCTAAATAATGGTTTGACCATTTTCTTTTCCTAGCTACTGTTAAAAGCACCATTTCAATCTCGTTTGCACCAAGAATTTAAACATCCATGCATGCTGATGAGTGCACAACCACCACAAATACCTGGTTAAGCTTTAATATATTTGGGTGTTACAAACTGAGAAAAAACACGATCATTTATTACAACATTGTAAAACTCTAGGTGTCCCTAACCTTTTTGATGGATATTGTGCATCAAATGCTAAGCCTCAAGGCAAGGTTGTACGGATCTAAAACTATCACATCACATTGCCCCATACTGTGGCCCAGACTCACGTCCTCAGCAGATAAGCAAATCAGATTTGAACATTTGCTGTTTAAGTGTATCCTTAGACAGCTGATAGCAAGCCAGACTGACATGGTTTCTCAGCGACGAGGCTGACATTGATTGCAAAGCAGACAGACTGACATTGAGACAAAAAACATACGCAGTCCCGTAACTGAATGACACATAGAGACATACACACGACGTGAAATATGAGCGCATGATGTTAAATATACACAGGCAGACAGCACTGCTGACCTACGGGCGGACAGAGAGCAGCGATATTATGATAAGTGTCTAGTGTTTTGTCTGTTAGCGTGTGTTTTATGGAGTGCAGGGCAAGTGTGGCGGAGCTAAAGCGCTTGCCCCAGTCAATACCATGTCTGTGGGACAGGGCTGCAGGGTTAACTGCTTGCTCTGGGCCTTTACACAGAATGGCGTCTTGAACAGTAATAAAGCGTTCTTTACAGGGACACTTTAATTCAATGAGCAAAGGGCAGGGGAGGAGAGAGGGATTGAGGGACACGGTGGTAAAAAAAGAAAAAAAGAGGTAGGTTGGATGAATAGAGAGAAAGTAAGGGGGGTTATGGGTGGAGAAAAACAAAACAGAAGCCTCCAGGTGCTCATAAATCTTGGGTAATTTGTTTATGGCAAGGGAGTCTGGCTGGCTTCAGAGGTGGCCACTGTGGGTGGGGTGTGTGTGTGTGTGTGTGTGTGTGTGTGTGTGTGTGTGTGTAGTTGAGGAAACTAGGACATGGACCTCTAAATGTCGCTGTTTCAGGAGCAAATAGGATTCTGGACCCACATGTGGCGATGGCCTTTTATTTGACTTTGAGGGGTCGCCTGGAAAATGAGGCAGGGCAACACTCTGTGTCCAACATTTCCTACCATTTAGGCCAAAATCGTGGGCTTTCTTTTCACGCCGGCTGCGGATAGACAAGTACTCGCAGGTTGCGAGATTAAGATTCTAAATGTTCATTAAAACTCAAATCATTCAATTAAACTATCATTCGTGCCTTCAATGCTTTAATTACTCCTGGGATAATTGTTTTTCTTATTTAGTGAAATAAGGACAAAATGGAGCCTGCTAGTTTTGATTGAGCTATCAGCTTACGTAATGACATCAGAGACCAACTGTTTGCTGTTCAGAGACAGATGACAAGATCTCAGCGTGATATGCTTTTGTGTGTATGTGTCCGTGTGACTCTCTTTATTGACCTAAGCAGAAGCATGGCCCCTTTGCTTCTAACAAATATTGACACGTACTGAAAAAGTCATTCAAATAGCGATGGGAAATCTGGAAAAAATATATAATTTTGTGATTGTGCTTTAATTTTATGACATTATTTCATACACTGCATGAATAATGATTTTTCAACGCAGGCAAAACGTTCTAGTACTGTCATTTTTCAAACACTCTGCCCAATCAATCGAGTACCAATAATATCCATGTGGTGCTCTGAAAAGCTAAATTGTGTATCACCAGAACACAATTTTATCAAGACAATGACAAAACATATTGCCCACTTCTAAATGCAAATAATTCCATGTGTTCAAAACATACTACATTAACGCAGCATTATCTTTGTTGATGTAATGTGTTATTCATGTAGAGGTACTGAACCTTTGAATAATGTGAATTCAGTGCATCTTTTTTTAAATTTTAGAAATAAAGCAGTTGTAGCCCTCTTTCAACAGCAGCTCTATTTGTTGAGAGACATAAAGCATAAATGTGAGGATTTTCTTTCTTTCAGTGGATCTTCAGTGTGATCATGTTTCTGGCTAGAGGCAGCGTGGGTTGATGACACATGTGCATCTTCAGGTTTGCCTGCTTGACAAATCACTCCTCAGTAGCATTAGAGCTATTGCCGTTCCCACTCACTCCTGCTTCTTTTATCTCTCCTCCGCTTCTCTCTTGTTCCCCACATCCCTACAGGGTGCAGGAGTGGCATCCCACTCTTTCATCCAATTTCTGCATTGGTGGAGGAAGGAAAGATTTGGAGAGGGAATGGAAAGAGAAGAGGGGAGATTAAGAATGAGATTCTGTAGGCAAAGACTAAAGACAGTGAGAAAGAGAGAGAGAAAAAGGAAGAAAGAGTGGTGATGAATGCTCATTATGACTAGACTTGATATTACTTTTTTGCAACTGAAAGACAAAGAAAGAGATTGAGAGAGACAGAGAGAGACAGAGAGAGAGAGAGAGAGAGAGAGAGAGAGAGAGAGAGAGAGAGAGAGAGAGAGAGAGAGAGAGAGAGAGAGAGAGACAGAGAGAGAGAGAGAGATAGAGAGAGAGAGAGAGAGAGAGAGAGAGAGAGAGAGAGAGAGAGAGAGAGAAAGACATGACCTTTAAGCCTCCATTAATTAAAGTGCTAACGGCCATATGCGAATTAACAAGAATGGGGAGAGACAACTAGAGGGCAGTACAAAAAACTTCCCAACTTAGTTTCTGTTATTTTGTGATGAGACATGACAGCGTGGAAATATCTCCTATAGAAAGGCTCTTCTATGTAGATACACACGCACGCCCGCCTGCACGCACGCACAAACACACGGTCTTAGTGGCTTCACTTATGCTGTTTGTATGACCAAAAAGCAACACATGGTTAGGTAGTTAGTAATTGCTGTAGTTGTTGTTCAGTTGAAATGTGGTTGTTTAATATAAAGTGCGTAGAGTCACATTTAAACAGGGAGTATTAATGCTTTTAAAAGGTGACTCAGCATTAAGTGCCCCAGTCAAGAGCCGAAGATTGGTGATAAAAACTGCTGATAGAAAAAAAAACAGACCTGCTAAAGCAACTGACCTGAGGAATAAGGACAAAAGTTTTCAGTCCTAAGGCAAAAAGAATAAAAAAGTGAAATATGCTAAAAAAAGAAAATCCTGATATACTTTTTTCAGCTACTCAGTGTCAAGTAAAATGTCTGGTCAGGATCATTTAGATGTTTGTGAGAGCAATGTACACAGATTTGCAGTTACAGTTACAGGGCAGTAGTACAAACATTACTGCTGCATAAATTAACATTTAAAGTTGAGCAAGTTAGGAAATAAGAGAATTTAGGTAGTTTAGGTAGTTTCTTTTGCAGATTGCAGATTAATGCATACGCCTTTATGTGTGTAATTTTATTGTGAAATGATACAATTATAGTGCTGTTTGAAAGTTTGTAAACCATTTATAATTGCCTCTATACCTAAAACATCACCAGTCCTAGAAGTAGATAATGTGAATCGAAATAATAAAGAAATGAAAAATAAATGAATACATGTTATTACTTGCATTACTTATATGTAAGGGATAAAATAATGCGAACGTCTACAATGAGCAGTTAATTTGAAGGTGAAATTAAAGTAGGGTGTGTCACGGCCGGTGCACGGGGAAGTGAGGCGAGGCACAAATGCAGATTCTCTTTGGTGGAATTTTATTACAAAAAACACAGACTCTACACTACAAAACAAAAAGGCAAGAGGGCCTAACTAAAGAACACTAAACCTAAGACACAGGAATAGGGAACAAGAGGGTAAACGTGATGACAAGAGTGAGAGTTGACCAGCACCGGGACTAAAACTCAAAGAACTTAAATACTAAACATACACAGACTTCAACCAATAATAAAACACAGAACACCTGAGACTGTGACTGTGGACACAAAAAGAGACCTATAGTTTCAAAATAACAGTCCTATAACAAAAGCCAAAACACAGAGACCTGACAGGGTGTTTTAATAAGTGGGTTGAAAATTTGTCATGAGTAGGCACCTTATAAAGAAAGGGATTTAACAAGGTCTGATCGTCACAACACATGTTTGTGGAAGCATGTCATGGCAAAAATAAATGAGATTTCTGAGGATATAAAAAGAGTTTCTGATGCTCAACAGAGTGGTAAAGGCTACAAAACTACATCTAAAGAGGTTCGACTCCACCGATCAACAGTCAGACAGATTGTGTACAGTTGTGTACAATGAGGCAATTCAAGACCACTGTTACCCTCCCCAGCGGTCGACCAACAGAGATCACTCCAAGAGCAAGATGTGTAATAGTCCATAAAAGAACCCGGGGTAGCTTCTTAGCCACTGTAGGCCTCTCTCATATTATTAATGTTAATGTTCATGAGTCCACCATCAGGAGAGCACATAGCAGGATTGCTGGAAGAAAGCCACAACTCACCAAAAAGAACAATGCTACCTGTCCACAGTTTGCTAAAGATCAAGTGGTCAAGTGAGAAGGCTATTGGAAATATGTTTCATGAATGGATGAGACCTAAATAGAACTTTTTGCTTTAAATGAGAAGTGTTATGTTTGGATAAAGGAAAACACTGCCTTTCAGCATAAGAACTTTAACCCATCTGTGAAACATAGAGGTAGTAGCATAATATTTTGTGCCCGCTTTCTGCATTTGGGCCAGCATGGCTTCCGTTAAAGAATAATGAATTCTCAGGTTAAATGTCAGGACGTGCATCAAAACAACACCTCTAAGGACATACGTGGTTCTACCAAAGAATGAGTAAAGAAGAAAAACGTTAATTTTATCAAATAAATGATAAAGTCGAAGTCCTGACCTTGACCTAATATAAATGTTGTTAGAAGGACCTGAAGTGAACAGTTAAGGGAAACCCACCAACAGTTGTTCTGTACACAGAAATGGACAAAACTTGATGTACAGGATGATATACAGGACTGACCAACAGGAAACATTTAGTTGCTGATTTTTCTGCACAAGCAGGTCACACCAGATACTGAAATGAAAGGTTCACATACTTTTACCTCTCACAGATATGTAATATTGAATCATTTTAATGATTCAGTATTAAGTATATCATTTTTGTCTTATTTGTTTGATTGGTTTTTTCTTTATTTACATTTACAATATTTAGTTATATTTTTGCAGAAATATAGAACATCCAAAAGGGTTCACAAACTTTCAAGCACTACTGCACGTGGCAGTTTAGAAGATGTTTTTGTTTAACGTGTAATGGTGCTTGGAATCTGTGTCCTGAGTCTCCTGAGGTATGTGTATTTTTTAACGGTGACAGGTTAATCGTTATTTTGACAATTCAATGAAAGGGAAGGATAATACAATTTATTTTAAGTATATGGGGAGTTTCAATTAGGCTGCTTCTGTAGATACTGTTTAGGCCCGTGTTGATACTGTTTAGGCCAACACAGATTGTTTAGGCTGATTAGGAGGATATGCACAAGCACGATTACAAGATGTACAATATACAGTCACAAGAACTGTGGATTCAAAACAGCTGTTTCTGCAGATTAACCAACATAAACTGATCAGCCACAACTTTAAAAGTGAATAACATTGATTATCTCATTACAATGGCACCTGTCAAGGACTGGGTTATATTAGGCAGCAAGAAACAGTGAGTTCTTGAAGCTGATGTGCTGTAAACAAGAGAAATGGACAAGTGTAAGGATTGGAGAAACTTTGAAAGAATCAAGTTAGGAAGTCTAGGCAGCTGATCTCCAAAACTTTTGTGGAGTTTGGAATGCAGTTGTTAATACCTATCAAAAGTGGTCCAAGGAAGGACAACCAGTTGCATGTGATGAGTGAAGGGGCTTTGTAGCTGCAGACTGATCAGGGTGCCCATGCTGGCTGCTGTCCACCAAAGGGCATGTGAACATCACAACTGGACCTTGGTGGAAGAAGGTGGCCTGGCCTGATGAATCACGATTTCAAGATTTTAATCATGTTGACAGCTGGGTGGGTGTACATCAGTCGCCTGGAGTAGAAATGGCACCAGCATGCCCTATGTTAGGCAGTGTGATGCTCTGGGCAATGTTCTTCTCGGAAACCATGCCACCAGGCACTCATGTGTAAGGCAGTGGCCTCTTTCAGCACGATAACATGCCCTGCCACACTCCAAAAATTGTTCAGGAATGGTTTGAAGAATCTAACAAAGAGTTCAGGGTGTTGACTTGGCCTCTAAATTCCAAAGAACTCAATCTGATCTGTGGGATGTGCTGGACAAACCAGTTCAATCCATGGACGTCCGACCTCACAACTTTAAGGACTTGATGGATCTGATGCTTATGTCTTGGTGCCAGATACCACAGCACACTTTTAGGTAAAACATTAGTTTTAATGTTATGGCTGATCAGTGTATTTGGTGAAATGGACCAGGGAGGGAACAACGAAAGAGTTGTTACATACCTTATCAGTTTTATAAATAGCACATGTGAATGAATGACTATATGAGTTTTCTTTAATTTTTCACGTCTTATTTTGTGAAATCCAGTCTTGCTTTCATAAGCTGCAGTCTAGTCTCATGTCACAAGCAGAACCCCTTCCACACACACACACACACACACACACACAAACACCTCTGCCTACGGCTGCCAATCAAAGCACACACACGCACAAGCGTTGCTGGAGTTATATGCAGTATCCATGACAACTTCCTGGAAACAAGCCCTGCATGTAAACGATGCTGAAAGTTTTTAATCTGAAGATTTTCTTGTAGCCATGGTGTAAGCACAGAGAAGGGAGGCCAGCAGAACATGTCATGTTCACAGTGTTGCTGCTATTTCTGTGGCTTAAAGTGTATAGTTCTTTACAGTGATAATAAACAGTTTATCAATGTATATCTAAAGGAAAAATACTTGCCTTTGTCACTGCTACCACAGAGTTTTGATGATTCTATGTTAACACTCAAAGCTAGTCATACTGTAAAGTCTATCTAGATGAAATTAAACACCGGGGAAGGGTGGAGAAGAGCCTAATAAATAAAACTCATCTGGGTGCCAGACTAATCTGAAAATAATATGTTTATTTTCCAGGAGAATGAGCATGAAATAAGTAACAGAACACAGTGTAGCTTCAACAAGAAAAACACTTTAATGATGTTGCTTGTTTAATGGTAGCATGACTTCAGATAGCGTTCTCTTCAGTGTGTTTGTGTTGTAAAACCGATTCAGTGCAGATATAAGTTTGATAGGCCTGTCACAGTTGTGCCTGTCGTCCATTCTGAATTATTTGATATGGTTACAATTTTCTAAGCATATCTAATTATCTTTCATGTAAAACTATTTCACAAATGTATTATGTCACAACAGGCTGAATGTGGATTTAGTACATTTTCATCAGTTGGGCTGAGGCAAATGAATAAAGGAAATGAAGAAAAACATTCAGTGAGACCAATCATTTAAGTGTGGTGCTATAACAAGGCAGTGAAAGCATTATTTTCTTTCGCTGTTATCGACGTAGCTAATGCCAACACAATCGCAGAAGAAACATGGAAGCTTTGTGTGATTGTGTACAGGTGATTCTGTATAACTGTATACTTTTGTGCAATACAGTACAAAATAGGACCAAAGAGAGGAAGTAAGAAGCCAGATTTGGATAAAAAGTACTGTATTTATTATTTAGTTCTGGCTTGTGTCATTGAATTCAAATTTTAAATGCTTGTTATTACATGAAATACATAGAAACTATACTCTCAAAAAAATGGTGCCAAAAGGGGTTCTTTGGGGTGATAGAAGAAACCTTTTTTAAATAAGATGTGCAACCCTGTTTAAAGTTTAGAGTCTTAAAGTTTAGTGAACATAATAATTGCTATCTATACCAAATAACAGTTGTTCTTCCAGATACACACATCGAAGAGCCATTTATTTGTTTTAATTTAGTGTTGATTGTTGAGACTGGTTGTGAGTCCATCAGTAGCACAGATAAAAGAAATGTGAAAAAAAGGGATGGGTTTGATGTTTGAATTTTAATATATAAGAGATTGAATAGTTTATAGTTCACATATATTTTCCTTGTTTTTCTTGTTGTTTCTGCCACCAGTAATGCGTTTCAGCACCATTAAACAACAGAAAATAAAGCATCTGGAAAACATCTGTGGCAGTGTAAGATTGGCTGCTACTGTACGAATAAGAGAAACATGCAACGCCAACGAATTTCACAGACAACAAAAAGTGGGATGTGTGAAAAAACACAAAAATGAGGGGCAGTGCTAACTCTGTTAGGTAAAACTGAAAAGTGTGAATAGGCAGCATTAATCTTCAAATAATAGTTGAACAGTGTCCAGCTAGTATAAAATAGTAGTTTTGTTTCCCAAGTGAAAATGTGACTTTATTAGTCCTTCAAGATTACAATGAGCCTCTGACGAGGAGCTAATCGCCTGATTAAAGTTGTCTTAACATATTAAGGCTCTGAGGTCTCTTAATAACATTGTTATACCAGTATAAGACATTACACAGTTTCTCATTGTTATGTAACTCTCTGAAGCAGGGTTTTTCTGGTCCCTCTGTGGCACCCTGAAGCTCTATAACAGCGAGTGATCCAGTGAGGCGGAGGGGCGAGCTGCCATTATGGCTATAATGTTCATCTTTGCTGTGCCAGGGCCTTCCATACATCAAGCCATGCAACCATAAGATAAAATACCTCACCTTAAGTGAGTCAAGGAGCTTCCATGGCTCCACGTGATCCCGCATGCATGCTGTACAGTAAGCCTATATGATCCCGCATGCATGTTGTACAGTAAGCCTATATGATCCCGCATGCATGCTGTACAGTAAGCCTATATAGGTAAGACACAGATGATGTTTGCTCAACTAAAATCAAGTGGCTCTAACTAATTCTATATTTCATTTTAAACCCAATGGCACAACGACCCCATTCAGAAGCCTCCCATAAATAAAACAAAACCTCTATTTATACATCTCTATTGACATAAATACGTGGCATCTGTGACATTACATAAAAGTTGAATTGCTTTGGAAATGCTTTTAAATTAAGTGAACTGTCACAGGTGGATTATATTTTTCCTTTGTCGTTAAAGCATCTTTCTTTTCGCATGCTCTCTATTGCTCTGTCTATTACTTTCTACAGGCCCATTCATTAGCAAATGAGGTTCTCATTACATATTAGTAAGAAAGGAATTATTCTCTTCATTTTTTTCTGATAATTAGGAATATAAGGTTAAATAGTAAAATGAATAGGAACATTATTTATAGAGGACCCTTTATTTTTTCTCCTGTTGCCGCAATCTTTTGTAAATTTCTGCACATTTAATTACTTGCTGCTAATATACAGCTTCTGACATAGAATTGCATTTTTTCTCAGTATTGCTTTCTACTTTTTGTCAGCTTCACAGTAGGCTAACTCTTCTTTTTTGCACTCTGTGTAGTCCTGTCTGCACTTTTGTAGTTTTGGGTTGTTGTTGTTGTTGTCGCACCAGGGTTCTAGAGGAATGGGTTTCATTTCACTGTGAACTGTGTAGGTGCTGGAAATGTCAAACACCTGCTTGATTTGACTTATCAGGACAGGCTGGAATATCCTGTTAGAGTTTTTAATAGTCTCTATGAAATGACAAGCATGTTTGCACATGTATGTGAGCTTATGTGCCCCCTGTCTGTATGTGTGTGTGTGTGTGTGTGTGTGTGTATGTGTGTGTTTTGTGCCAGCTTGCTGTAGACTTTATTCAGTGTTGCCCAGCAGGTGTCCATCAGTCATTATCACTCAGTTCATTACTCACAATCACATCGCCTCTGTTCCAGCCACACACGCATGCACAGACACACACACACACACACACACACACACACACACACTGCGAAGTATTCTTGCCCTGCCAAGTTACCGAGCGTTCATGATTCCTGTTCTACTGATTCT
>JBBJLS010129728.1:0-16899 GCA_037577275.1 Bryconaethiops microstoma | reverse complement strand
AGCGCGAGATATATTTTTCACATTTAGAGCGCAAGATTTATTTTTCACATTTAGAGTGCGAGATATATTTTTCATATATAACATTCAGATTTAAGATCATTTAAGGCAAATCCTCCATCTGGGTGAGGGATATCACAGCACGCAGACCAGCCCCCTGCTAAGTAACAGCCAATTGTAATCATGGGGCGTGGCCATCAGCATATCTTCTAAACATTCAGAGCTCAACATTTAACATTTATATTTAGATTTCACATTTAGATTTAGATTTAACATTTAACATTTAGATTTAGATTTAACATTTATACAGCAAGTTAAAATTGATAAAATTTAACACTGTTTTTTGAACATATTTATCTCTAAATGTGAGAAAATTGTGCTAAATGGCGAAAAATTGACACCTCTAAAATTGTTAAACTGATTTTACAAACGGCACCCCATACACAGATTAACCATATACAGGCTAACCAATCACAGATGAACAAAATACAGTCTAACCACTCACAGGTTAACTATATACAGTATAACCAATCACAGATTAACAAATAACATATAAACCATACACAGACTAATTAATATCAGATTAAACAATCACAGATTAACCATATGCAGGTCAACCAATCAGATTACCCAATCACAGGGTGACTTTCAGGGTCACCAATCACAGATTAACCAATCACAGATTACCCGATCAGAGGGTGACTTTTAGGGTAACCAATCACAGATTAATCGATCACAGATTAACCAATTACAGGGTGACACACAGAATAACTAATCGCAGGCTAAACAATTGAAGACTAACCATTAACAGATAAACTACAAGTACACTAACCTACTATAGACTATAACCAATCAAAGGCTAATTGATCACAGTCCAACCAATCAGAGGCTGACCAATCAGAGGCCAACCAATCAGAGGCCAACCAATGAGAGGCTTGCAAACCATAAGCAATTATAGGCTAAACAATATGGTAATCCAGTCTGAATGGCCATAGGCTGCCAATGGCAGCCTAACTAATCAGAGGCTAGCCAGTGTTTTATGTGTGGGATTTTTCCAGAATCTGGGACGACAGATAACTTGAACGCGTTTGACTGATATTATTCCTATTGCCTCTTTCGCTTCTATTTCTTTCTGAGATCCAGGATACTTTACTAAAAATGTTCAGAACAGCTTCAAAACAAATTATTCTAACAAAGGTATTCTAAAGGTATTCATGAATAACCAGTGCTGCTTTGCTGTTGTGTGTGTGTTTGTGCAATTTACTGATGTGAAACCTGTTTTTTCTTAACCACAATGGTCACTCACAACTTTCCCCAAATGACTTCCCCTATTACGTCACCCCACCACATACCAACAGGACCCCATGTTTCGGCGTGATAACTGGGGGTGCTCTCTTTTACTGCGGGAGTGTGAGTTGCAGCCTCCTGCTGTCTGCATCAGTAATTATGTTCAGGTGAGTTTATTTCCATACCTGCCTTCTAAAGAACTGCTCGTCCTTTCCTGGAAATATGCAGATTTTTTTCCACCCCTTTCAATTACAAAATCTGATTCATCCCCAGCACGTACACAAATAGACGAGTGGGTCTGAATTCAACATTCGAGCAGAATAAGTGGTCCATAGGAGAGACAAAAAAGGAAGCCCCCTGCACAGAAGACCCTTCTTCCCTACTGGAAGAAATGAAACATAAAGTTTGTGATATTTTAGGACACATTTACTGTTTTAAGTGTCATTTCCTTCTCTAAAATGTTAAACTAAATGCACGGTAATATGCAGAAAAAGACACATATTTAAGCATGAGCTCCTATAGAAGGGTGTTATAATGTATAATTGCACTGTGGGTGCTAAAACGTACACACAACTGTAGTTTGTTCCGTTCGAGTCTTGTAATTCAGATTAAACAAAACTGCAAACTCCTCAGAGGTCTTGACCGCTTCCTCCGCCGTGACCCGTGGCCTAGCCAGGTTTAAAAGCGTGATGTTGCTGGTTTGAGCCTTTTTCTAGGAGCCTTGTTCTAGCAAATTCTATAAATAAATAAATTCATAATTTAAAAACAGTGAGAACATGCAAACCAACAACAAACAATCAACAATAAACATTGAAACCAAAAGTAGCAAACAGCAAGTTATTAATCATTTATTACACATTAATATTGCATTAATTTATCAGATGTTACAATATAAAGACAACATTCCCAAAAAAGCAAAATAATTATATTAGACTATTAGAGTTTTGTTTGATTTTCGCTGTGTATCCGTACTGCCATGCTTCGCAACAGCAATACCTTTTGAAAAAAAAAAGAAGAGAGAAGCAAAAATGTCCATATCGTCATGGTGTATAGCGGAATAACAAGTGCAGCCTTAAACCTGTCCAGCAAATGGCACTTTACCTCACAATTCTGCCATCAGAATGAAAACGGCATTTACCAGAGAAGGGTAAAATGAAGTCCAAACGGCCGCGAAAGCCTCCTAAAGTCCCATCTCTTTCCTCTTCCATCTGTAACTGCTCTCGCACAGACGGAGCAGGGGGGCTCTATCAAAAACTCACTCATTCCCACCCTGCCACTTCAAAAAGCGATTAATCTGCCGTCAGCCAATCAACAACTGTCGTCCTCTGCAGCAACCAATGAGGCACTCCTGCCTTTCAAGCGCCCGTCCAATCGGGGCCCGGCAGTCTAATGCTTGTCATCGTTATCAAGAGAGGGCCACGAATGTGTAAAGTAGTTCTCATTCATGACCTGAGAGCAAGGAGCTGGCCTGAGGGCACTGGGTGGGCAGACGTGAGAGTGCCGCTGAGTTAAAGGTGGCCAGATAGCTGCTGTTGACTTTGGAACATGGGACAAAACAGGTGAAAGTTGAGAAGTGACACATTTCAATTAGGGCGCCAAGCACTTCAAGGGTCCACTTAAGGTGAAGTGTGGAAACCGATGGTCAGGTTCTTCAAAAAAACACAAGAAACCTTGAAGAACCATCTGGAAGGATCATCTGCACAGGGTTAGCAGAAACAGTATTCTTCAGGAGGGCATCCCCACCTGGACTGGAGCACCGTGGGACAAGAACTTCTTCAAGTGTTCACCCTGGAGCCGTCGCTACTGGACAAAGAGGAGGGACAGACGCTGGTTCCCATGGAGCCCAATATCTCTGGGACTTTCCTCTTCAACAACAGTCTGAACCAGTTCCCCTCGGACATCAAGGCACCCATGTGCCAGTACTCTATGCCCAATTCCTTCTACAAGCTCGGCCCTGCCAACCTCAATGCCCAGCTGCAGAATGGCACCCCCCACGGCATCAGCGACATCCTGAGTCGCTCCATGATGGGAGCCCCTGCCAACACCAGCCTGATCTCGGGATACTCCACCATGGGCAGCTTTGGGAACTCCATGTCCAGCGCGGGGGTGTATTATAACCGGGATTATGCCCCTGCCGGGCTGGGCACTTTCCCCAAAGCCAGTGGAGAGTGTCCGGGGGTGAAAGGACGGAGCAGCAGCTGCTGGGCTGAGGGGGGCTACGACTGGAGAGGAGGAAGACAACAGTGTGGCAACAGTAAGACCCACTTAACTGAATTACTAAAGGCTTTAAAATACTCTGACTACAAAGTCCTCAAGGAAATGAAAAAAACTATTGTACCTAACACAGGTGTTTGCAAAAGTATGGAACCCTCAAATTACATGTTTTGTGGACATGGATAAAACTAGTTAATAGTAGTAGATAATAGTTGATGATAATAATAATAATAATAATAATAATAATAATAATAATAATAATAATAATAATAATAATAATAATAATAATAATAATAGATGATTCAATTAGCTATTGAGTTCATCCAATTATATTTTAGAAAGACTGGGAAAAAATAACTGATAATAATAATAGATAGTAGAGCAATCAATTATCTATCTAAATCATTAAAGTATCGGTAAAGATTTGTTGACATCCTCACACCTCTATACACATTTACTGTTTATTTGCTAAATTTAAGAAGATTGGGAAAAAATATGATACAAAATAGGGTCTGTTCAAAAGATATAGCCGATTATGTTTTTCCCAATATGTTCAACTCAGCAATGTAATAGAAATTATGCACTAAATTTGCAGGAAAATCTTTCAGTTTCTTTACTGTTGAAGAAGTAACTTATGATCAAAATTTAACATACAGTTAGATTTAAAATTGTGCTGTGTCTGTCGTTAAATACCGGCCGAATATTAACAACAAAAGCTCTTTAGATATTTGGAGCTCTGTTTGGGAATGTATGAAATATGAAAATACAATATGAAACTCATATCTAATTTAATATCTGGTTAATTTCAATCGAATCCATCCAGTAATGAGTAAATAATTATTGACATCAATATTAAAAATCATTTTAGAATCCTATTGTCTAAAATTAGCTATTGTAATCATTGTTTCAACTCTTTTCATTCTATTATTCACTACTTCTCATCTGATAGCTGTGGGCAAGATATCCTTGCGTGCAGACTTGACTGTGTTTGGAATAATGAAGGATTTTAATAAATAATATTTGGAATGCTGAAGTATGCCTTTTGCAAAAGATGAAAATAAACAGAAACGAAATGAAATTATTTGTGAGCTCAAATATAATCAATGAACATGACCGGAAAATTGAGAGCAATTTTTCATAGCGGATGAAAAATGAAGCAAGTGTAACCAGCACTACATGTTATAATTATTGTGCCTTTTTATTTCAAATAAATATGATACTTTAACCTGAAATATCACACAAAGTCTGGATCATATAATTGTGCTTATTGTATACAGTTGACCTCCTGCTGGTTATGAACCTGAAGTACCATCTTAAGATTAATCTAAAGTACAAATTCACTGCAGAACTGTATAAATATAGCATCTGAGACCGAAAGTTCATTCTCTTAATCCTACAAAGCCATTTTTCTCAAGTATGTTCTCCTTAACCGATGTCTTTTAGCTGCTTCCTGCACACCACCAATGCAGCTCTAGATCCAAGCGCAGATGTTCTAGTGAACATCTGGAGAACCTGGAGTTATCTAAGCATGATCTCTTTCCTCAGCAGACAGTGGGCATCCTGCAGAGATGGTGGGCAGAAAGAAACACACCAGGCCCACGTTCAGTGGCCACCAGATCTTCGCCTTGGAGAAGACCTTTGAGCAGACCAAGTACCTGGCAGGACCCGAGAGAGCAAGGCTGGCGTATTCGCTGGGCATGACCGAGTCGCAGGTCAAGGTAGGACTGGGCGGGTTAATCATTTTGTTCAATAAAACTAGAAGTGGGCACTGAGTCAGCTGGTGGCCTATTGGTTAGGGAGTTGCCCCTCCAATCAGAAGGTTGTGGGTTTGAATCCCAACTGCTAAAGTCATCACTGAGGTGCCCTTGAACAAGGTACCGTCCTTACACACTGCTCCCCGGCGCCCCTCGATGGTGGCAGCCCCCTGCTTGTCTTGGTGAATGGGTTAAATACAGAGAAAGAATTTCACACCGTGTGCTGTGGTGTGTTCACACGTGACTATAAAGGGCTGCTTTACTTTAAAGTGCGCAGAAATGTGTTCTCTGAACATGTGAACTTATTTTTATAATATCAACATGTAATCTTGTTTTGATAATAATTATTGCAACATGATTATCTGTGTCTATGTAAACACACTTACAGTAGAGGCTACTGGGCACGTAACTGCAGCAACGACTCACTGAATTCTCATTAAAATACACTTAAAGTCAACAGGGTTTCTGTTGTTTTCCATGTACAAGTTAAGATGAGTCAAGATGATTGTAGTATTCTTGTGCTACGAATGGAGCAGGTGGGGGTTAGGTTGAAAAACACTGAACTCATTAAACCCAAAGGGTTCCATATCTGGGCCCACATTTCAATTCCACACATATTATATCATTTATCCATTTGGTTTATAGCAGCTACAGAATAATTCATAGCAGGTACTGAACAGTTTTTGGGTCTTTAGCTTAAGGTCCATCACCTCTATTTCTATGACAATAACTTAGTATTTTCAACACTTTTGATGTTTTTGTGTAAATATCCTCACGTTATTTTCTCTACAAACACACACATCCACACACCAAGACTCTACAAGGGACATCTCACAGTCAACCCCACACACAAGCAAACACACACATCCACACACCAAGTGCAATGGTTCTTTCACACAATAATTCTTGTGCAACATGTGCAGTGTCTCTGGTGCATGTGACTGCGTATCATTCAACGTCTGCTGTGTACATTACACACACACACACACATATATATATATATATATATATATATATATGTATATGTATGTGTGTATACAGAGTGAGAGAGAGTGAGAGAGAGAGAGAGAGAGAGAGATGTAGATAAATGCATAGATAGATGCATACTTACATAATTTTTTGAGTAGTGTACAGTTTTTTATATTACATTGTTGTATTGTATAGTTTTTATGAGTTATGCAGTTGGTACTTTTCTCTCTTGTTCTGTCCACTTTGCTGTCGTAACAATGCAAATTTTCCACCCGTGGGACTAATACAGGGTTATCTTATGTTATCTTAAATACACTGGTTGTGTTAGAAATACCTAAATGTGTTCTCCTTAAAACGACATGAGAGTATTTTTCTAGTTTCAAATGCACTGGTGTAGTTTTTTTTGAGCCTCGTGCATCATGACTGTTGTGTGTTCCAGGTCTGGTTCCAGAACCGGCGCACAAAGTGGCGCAAGAAAAGTGCATCCGAGCCGAGCTCCACACAGGCCAGCCGGGCGGAGGGAGCCCGGGACGGCTCCGAGAACGAGCTGGAGGACGAGGAGTACAACAAACCCCTGGACCCCGACTCTGACGACGAAAAGATCCGCCTGCTGCTGCGCAAACACCGCAGAGCTTTCTCTGTACTGCGCCTGGGACCCCACCACGTCTGATACAACACACACACTCACACACATGCAAAAATCTGGGCAGCCCTGGTCAAACAAGCACATTTTCTATGTGAAAATGCACATCCTCTACACAGAACACACATGTACAATTTAATACAGAAACACTGTTTATGGGACAATTTAAAAGATTTTTGGGGGAAAAAAGAAATAACATTCTGATACATTTTTTATTCCATGTTTTATTTTTTGTTCATCTCATTAGAACATTAGAAATGCACTAAAATGTGCATGTCAAATTTAACATTAAATTTCAATTTAAGGGAAAATCAACAAATTTGACCAGGCGTATTCAAAGTCTTGCAGCACAACTGGACATGCCATAGTAATTAACCAGGGGTGGGTAAATGACCCTAAACCACATTCACGTAAAATCTTGTTTCGAATGAGTAAATGCAAGAAATTGAACCAACACAGATTTGTCTTTCGGTTTATGTAAGATTGATGTAAGATTTTATTCATGTGGTGCAGTTGAAGTACAAATTTCTGTCAAGCACATTTTTTTAGAGTGGAAGTCAAAGAAGAATCCAAAAACAGCTTAAGTACAAACACAGGTCAAAAATTGATGAAGCAGCAGAAAAAGAACTGAGGTGCTGGTTGGTGCTGTTCTTCATTTTTGAGGGATTCTTTTACTCTAGAAGACCAGAAGAGAGTAAAATTAAAAAAAGGGATCATCTGACTAAGATGGACCTGAATAAAAATTTGATTCCTCACAGATGTACAAGAGTTGAAGTGTAAATGTCATTTGGAAATACCCAGAGAATGAAGGGAAGTAAAAGACACCAGTTGCTCCCCACCTCTGGGGTTCACATACTTCAGCATGGGCTGTTTCTATGCATCCATCTAACCCAGGGGATTCAAACTCCGGTCCTGGAACAGTTCCGGAACATGTCCAGCACAGTTTGATGGTTCTCCTACTCAAACAAATTCACTAAACCTGGCAATTAACTGGCGAGGTGATCCAGATGTTTCTGAGCAGGGAAATCACCAAAACATGCTGGACCACGACCCTCCAGGACCGGAGTTTGACACCCCTGATCTAACCCATTCAAACCATCCAGCCCATCTAACCTATCCAGTCTGTCTTACCTATCCAGTCCATTCAAACCATCCAACACATGCAACCCTCCCATCTAACCCATCCAACCCATCTAACCCATCCAACCCTCCCATCTAACCCATCCAACCCATCCAACACTCCCATCTAACTCATCCCACCCATTCAACCCATCTAACCCATCCAACCCTCCAATCTAACCCATCCAACCCTCCCATCTAACTCATCCCACCCATCTAACCCATCTAACCCATCCAACACTCCCATCTAACTCATCCAGACCATCTTACCTATCTAATCCATTCAAACCATCCAACCCATACAACCTTCTCATCTAACCCATCCAGACTTCCCATCTAACTCATATATGCCTCCCATCTAACCCATCCAACCCATCCAACCCTCCCATCCAACCCATCCAACCCATTCAACCCTCCCATCTAACTCATACAACCCTCCCATCCAACCCATCCAAACCCATCCAACCCTCGCATCTATCCCATCTAACCCATCCAACCCACCCCATTAGACAAAAAAAATTCCCTGAGCGCCAGAATGGCCAGAAACGCCACTGGTCAGATCTCTTCATATGTTACTCAAACTTCACTGTTACCTCAGTTACAGCTACCGGACTGGAGAAACTGAAGTTTAGGTCTGAACGGAGTTCAGTAGCACCATGTTTGTAACTAACCTACTGTATTACATGCATATTAAAATTCCTGTATTTTATTGCTTCACCGCTACATCTATGTATATAATGTTCAAGAGTCTATTATTATTTATTGAATTGATGCTTCATTTTCCAAGGACAGTGGCCGTTTTGTCACGAGAGAAATCTTCAAATGTTAAGCACGTCTCGGTTATGCTGCGCTGAGCAATGTCAATAAATGATGAAACTGAAATGGTGCAACACACTCTAGTCTGTGAGTTTACAGTGGGCGGATTAATAAGTGCAAATTCAGTTGCTTTCAAGGAGCCGAGCTTTCAAGAGAAGGAAGGGAAATACGTATTTCTTGACTGGAGCTTGACTGGAATGCAGCACTTTAATGGATATATATAAACCCATTAAAGTGCTGCATTCCAGTCAAGCTTAATTAATTAATTAGATCATTATTTATACAGATAATTCGTTCATAAATAAGCAAAGAGTGTTTTGTTTATAATTGGTTCACAATCAAGATTTGAACCACATTTCAAAATAAAATGCAGTCACTGATTACTAATTTCATATGGAACATTATTTAAAGCATTGTAATCTATAATATTGAATTAGTCCAGCTTCCTTGTTGGATTGATTTCCACGTTGGTGTGAAAGTCCAGGTGGAAGGTGCGTAAACACTGTGGGTAATAGGGTGTGTTCGATGCAAGAGAAAGTTTTACTGCAAGCTTAAAGCAGCGAGTACTTATTCTAGGCCCTAACCTTCCACTGGCATTACACTCTTTAAAAACCATCATACTGTAATTTACACCCAAGGTATTAAAGTATACTTAAGTTTCATGAAAGTAAATTTCAATGCACATTTGTAAATTGAACGTTTTCGATTTCTCCCTTAAAAAACACCCTCACTTTAAGAACAATGCCTGCGAACGTTACTGAGAGCAGGATGTTGTCTAGGCGCTTTTGTTCCAACATGTCAGAAAGGATGTCAATATTGCTAACAATAAAAACTGTATCTGTAAGTCATGCAGAAACACCCTCTTACTGATAAGCCAGCATAAAGCTATCTGGACGCATTTCAAGAACACCTGTTGCAGCAGTGCGACGATGAGTAAACACATTATTCACGGCTCCTATACGTGTGGCCCTATGGGGGGGGAGCGCTGAGGGCACTTTTTGGAAGCACAGTTGAATTATATTGAACATTGATTATTGTCGTTGATGGCCATCGTTCCAAAGGGGTTTTATGAGTCTTGAGGTGAACATTTGACAAAGTTAAATACCTGTAACTAAGTAGCTGAACATCGTCATGATCTGTTTTCACTTCTAGTGTAGATAAAGCAACTCTGACTTGTGGCCTGCTATCTTAGTCTCAGGCTGACAAGTCGAAAGATCTGAGACATTTGTTTCACCATAATAATAGCAGAAGTACATTGAAAATGGCTCGGCTGCCGTACTGCATCACCGCCATGTGAAAGCTTTATTATTTTATAGTAAAACTCAGATGCTTCATATATTGAACATATTGATAGGAATCATCCAGGAATAAAATCTTGTAACCATAACACATATTTTTACCTCTCCTTGCTTCTCCTGTACAGTTATCGTTATGACGATTGAATCTTTTGCAAATGATTAGAAAGCTTGTTTTTGTTTGTCTTGCACCAGTGAACTACTCTCAATTGGACTAGCACCTAAACACACTTGCAAGAAAGAAACCTTTTTGGCAAAAACGATGAAAGCCCCAAAGTTATGATGAATATATACACTTTATTAGAAATTAAAACACATCGTTTATTTTAACATACCGTTTTGAAAAAGAAACATTCATTTCGGTTATGATTATATATAACGACAGGGATCTTAGGCTAATTCAGAGGTACAGACGCTGCGGTGAGGCTTCCAGCCGCTTACACTGCAGTCTAGTCACTGCCAAAATGTCCGTCAGGCTAGAAGAGTCATACCTGCCAAGTCATGTCAAAGGTGTTCAACATGACACCAGAACAGAGAAAAGCGTAAAAAAGAAAGACACGGTTGGCACAGTAACCCCTGTACGCCTGCAAAGCTGTGTGAGTAAGGATAAGAAGCTCGTTTTAGATTAGGACCGTGCCAGTCCATTGTTACACACTTGTAATGGCGATATATTAGATATCTGTACTTGAGGTTTGAGCATTTATCGAGTGTGGATGTGATTGAGGTGAAATCTTTGGGTGATTCTGGTCTCACAAAACTTGGCAAACATCAACCAACCCCAGGCCTCGATCGACATCTTCCCCCTCGGCCCGGCGCTCAGAAATCTGAAGCTGCTGCATCACAGCGCCATTAATCTTTTCAAATGTGTTAATGGTGAAGAGCTGAGCTACGACAGCTAAGGATTTAAGTGCTCCTTCTTTTTCACAGCCTCTTAAATGCCATTGATCTGTACACGTTGCTTAGATCTCTCTGTCTGAGCAAATTAAACAAAACGAAATGAAAGGGGGAAAGAAAAAACTTGGACCCATTTCACCTTGAGGGGGTTAAGTTTAATTCTTCATTTCTTTTGGCCCAAAGTCATGTCAGTAATTCACTAGCCCAAGCCACCTCACTTTAAAAAGTTAAACTAAAGATTTGCCCAGATCTCATTCTCAGGTAAAGATATAAAACAAATTAAAATGAAAGAAAGAAGGTTGGGCCCATTTCACCCGGAGGGGACGAGTTTGACTGTTTCGGTTCACATTAGACCGAGCCAATGTGCCGATCTTATCTCTTAGCTTTAGCTTGAAGAAGCCATGCTTAAAAGTACTTGTGATGTGAATAGTGCTGGTTACAAAATTCAAACGATGCTATAACTTGACCAAGCTGTCTGAAAATGCTACTGACATACGCGTTCGGGTGAATCACCTCACAAAAACAGATAAAAACAAGACAGATCCCAAAGAAGTGCAAATGTGAAGAGCTACATGAGCTTGAGAAGATTCGAAGCTAAAAACAGTGCCTTACCGAGTGCGGCTTATGTACAAAAAAATATATAAATTACACTTAAAAAATGTAGTGTTTTAGTTCACAAATGAACGCTTCTCCTCCACCAACATCACGGCCTTGTATTGAACTTCGGTTTGGAACGATGCCCTTGAGAGCAATATGTTATATCTATTCTACCATGAATCAACTCCAACAAGTCCATTATTGGCAAATGGGCCACGTAATTTAACCCTTGTGCTGAAATTATTGATCTGCTACTGATTTGAGAACTCCTGGTTTGGTGAGTGGGGGTGGGTAGGGGTAGGTCAGTCAGATTACACAGACAAAATCGATAAATTCTAGTTGAGTTGATCTAATGACTCCCTTGTCATATCTTCGTAATCGTTTTGTGGCTGCTTAAACAATAGTTAATGATTATTGATGATCAGTGGATCTAATTACTTTTGAAATAAAGAAATACCAACTGACCAATTTGTAAGTTTTAAATCTCTAAACTGTTGCGAGCTGTAATCTGTTAGTTCAATTCCCAAAACTCTCCTTGATTCAGTATATACCAGTGAAACATCACAATGAGTACATGCATGGTCGCAGATAAAGTATATAAAGGAACAAATGGAAAGCTATTCACAGTCCATTCTAATAAAACCAAAGAGCTTGCATACAGTTATGTGCATTGCCTAAGGAGAACGCTGGGCACCGTCTAGTGACCAGATCATCATTAATAGAACGTAACAACGGAAGGCAATGAAAAGAAAATAGTGGCCGTGCAACTGAGACAGACTGCCAGTTAAATTAACCGCTTAGGGCAACTTTAGAAAATATACAACACAAGAATCCACATTCTAGGAGGAGACATATTGTCACTGCCAACCCAAACCTCATCCTTTCACAAAATGTCTTTTTTGTTACAACTTGAAACCACTAGGTTTTCTACACCGTGAGTGTTTCATGATGACTGGACCAACAGAAACGACCAAAAATTACTTGGAATAAAATCTCATCACATTAAAAGGAATAACAAAAAATTATACATACGAGCTGTAATTCAATTGATACATAATTCTATATATTGCTATAATTCAATTGTTAAGATGTAAACAAAGTCACTCGGAGAGGTTTAACTGTGAAATGTGCAATTTTTAAGAAACTTATCCAGAACAAACCACATATCCAACTGCTTACTGCTTTCAAAGGCTTACTTTAAAAGATCTTACACAAAACAGGTACTGACACACTGCCTGAATCCTGAAACATTGTTTTATGATGGTGCTGAGATTTTATCCAATCCTTTTATCCTATTTATTCGAATCCTGTGTCCTACACTGCAGGGGGCTTTAATGCAAAAAAGTACCACAAAGAAAGCTTTTCTCATCATCATCAACATTACGTATGAAAACAGAAGACACGTCAAGGTCTACTGGCCGTTTAGGGCAGTAAATAAAACAGTGCGTTCCCATCAGCAGAACTGTAAAGAGATTTCAGTTGGTGAAAAGGTTTCGTTACAGCAGTGACAATAAGCTCCACCGTGGCCAGGCTCACTCCTTGCCAAAACCTTATTAGAGACAACTCAGACAACAGCGAGGTTCATACTGAGGTTCAAACTGCGTTCACTCCTCACAGCACTAGCGGCTTGCTTGCTTACATCACCAGTCTTGTGCAGAAATGAAAACGGAAGATTACATAAAAAGATTCAGTAATTCATTCAGTTTCTGTAACTGCTTAATCCTTACTAGGGTCGTGGGTACCTGGAGCCTATCCCGGGGTCTACGGGCGCGAGGCAGGGACTCACCCTGCTGAGCACACACACACACACACACACACACACACACACACACACACGATCAAGCTGGGAGCTGGGGATCAATTTAGAATCCCCAGCTCACCTGACGCACATGTCTTTGGATTGTGGGAGAGATTGGAGACCCCGGAGGAAACCTACGCCACCACGAGGAGAACATGCAAACTCCACTCACACACACACACACACACACACACACACACACACACACACACACACACACACACACACACATGACCCGGATTCAAACTCCCAACCCTGGAGGTGTGAGGCAACATCGCTACCCACTGCACCACCACGGGGCCTTAAATAACAGAAAGATCCTAAATTTAAGATACATGATATACACACTAGGGCTGCACTATACATCAATTTTTTCTGCAATATTAGCCTCTACTTGCAATACTAACATTGCCGAAGGCTACAATATGCAAATGATGCTTCTAGCCAAACACAGTGTTTTTACTTTTTTGCTATGAGTTTCGAGAGCTATCACAGCTCCATACAACAGTTTCTGTAGACGTATTCATGTATTCATGTCATAATTTAGGTTGTTAAAACAATGCAGGCCTAAAACATTTCGCAAGACTGATTCACCAGTGTTTTTTTAATGAGCCCATATCCTTCATTTGTATTTTAATGTACTTTCATGTCTGAAAGGTCACAAAATCCAATTTACTTTTACTTACCAACCTATCTTCAATCCTTCCTATGTTTTTGTCGCTACACCCTTTGAGACTGACATATGTAAATTAGCTCTATTCTGATTGCTGACTGTGCATCTCTGCCATAGCAGTCCGGACGGAAACACTCTGCTAAAATGCTGTAGAGCTCATGAACTGGTTCTAATGACTTTCATGAATACCGTAAATTCAATGAGGAGCTTATTTTCTGTGTATGGACTGTTTTTTAGGCTAAATTAAATTCTTTCATTTGAAAAAAGGGAGTAAATTTGTTTTTCTATGACCTGGGCCCTTTATTATATTGCAAGACTTATTGCAGTCTCATTATTTAGCAATATAATCAGTTCTAGTATTTTGTCCAGCCCTAGTTTATTCATATATCAAGCTAAGAACCATTACTCATATATTGTCTTTACCAGCAAGCAAGCCCCTAAGTGCCTAGCCGTGTATTAGTATTCAGTATCAGGCTTTAACTCTAATTAAAAGTCTGAGGGCCTGTCGGCCTGCACTGCTTTGGACGGGATTTCCATATTTCACACAGTGCGGATGGCTTTCGAATTTGTCCCCGTTGGTCCTGGCGTACATATTCTATTGATCTGATAATCTCTGAGTTACAACACCGCTGAGACTTGCATACACATACGCATGTGATCCCAAAGCTGAAAGCTGTGTTACTGTTGGAGGCAGCAGATGAGCACAAAACTGTCAGGCATGAATATTCGGGCATGCTGCGCGTGCACACATGCCTGCTAAGAGACGGGCAGAGCTTGTGCGATTCAGCAGCATACTGTACGTGACTGGATTCTTCTAATTTCAGCATGCAGGTAGTATAAAGAAACAAGAAAAAAAGCAGTAGTACTGAAACCGAGAGAGCGTGCAAACCAGCCTCACATGCATTTACATACTGCAGGTTTTAGCCAGAAGACTGGCAGTAATGTGAGGATGGAAAGGAACCTTTTTCAGAGTTTCTTGAGAACTGTGAATTTGTACAAAATTGTGCACCAATGTTTTGTTTTTCTCTCCTTCACCTTAGGAATGAGAAACGTCCTTCTACTGTGTGTGTGTGTTCTGTGTGTGTGTGTGAGAGAGAGAGAGTGGTTGTGTGGTTTAGGGGTCCATGCAGGCTCGGAGAAACCCTATGACATGAACTTCAGTCCAATCTTGAGTCTAAATCCTCTGTTTCCTTCAGTGACACCAGAACACCTGCAGGAAATAAAATAAGAAAATCAGAACCAATAAGAAAACATATAAAGTAAGAAAATCAAACAAAGTAGTGAGTCTTTTTTGTGTGATCTCTGTAACTTTAATACAGCTTTTAGTTGTTTTATAATGATATATAATGAGATATTCAAACTCAAAATATGATCTTCCTGAGGACTAGAGTTCTAGAGGACTAGAGGAGACCTCTTATTTAAAATGTATTAAAAATGTACTCAAATGTTTGGAATCAATGTAGTCAGTAATATAAAGCCAATCTGGATGCAGGACTTATGCATTAAAGTGATTATACACTGATTATGATCCTGTTTAGTGTGAAATGTGTGTGAATATGATGAAAATAGCTGCAGATGATTCCAGAACACCTGAACTGCACAGCACTGAGAAAGTTATAAAACAATTCATATCCAAATACGATGCATATTACTTTAAAGTGGTGATCAAATCTTGAGGCAGATAATCTGAAAATATATTCCAAATACCGTAATCAATGTTATTTATGTCATTTATTTATAACTTACTGTTAATATAGAATAAAAATCATTGCAAAATATAGACAATATATAACAAAAATGTTTAATATGGAAAATAAAACTGGGCAGTTTGGGTTCTAAGATGAACCAAAGCTGTAATTTGTTAAGACCTCCTCTACTGGGAACATATTTCTGTCATTTTTCCATTCATTTTAGCACATCATTTTTTTGGTCTGCGTTAAACACATCTGAATAACACTAAAACATGTTACATTTCATGTTTTGAGAAGGAGAAGAATTTTAATGGCAGCAAAATCATTCTTAAACTGCGCTGATTCACCGAGTTATTGCAGAATTCTAAGCTTTTCGACTCAAACCACCCTAAGGCCTCCTCCTTCGATGACATACAGGCCACCAGAAGACCTGTCTAAACCTCTGACAGCCATAGCCTATAGAACACACATAAAACTAACAGCAAAACAAAATCATGGCCATAAAAATGCCAATACAAACCAACCGAGCAGGATATATCCCTCGCCCGCCTGCGACGGCTATCTGTAATTAATGAACACTGGCGGTTTTATGGCGCTTCGCGAGGTGTTACTAATGTAGCAAACAGAAAAATGCAGAAAGATCCAATAGACATAGATCAGGGGTGGTAGAGGGGGTCCGGTTTTTATTATACACACAGGAGTAATCCCCTGGGCAATTCAGTGGCTACAAGCAGCTGAATGTGTGCACTGAACTGGAAATATGGCTTCACAGAAAGGGAGGGATTACACTCTTTATCCCAGTGAAAGCAAAACCAACAATACAATGTACATGTAATATATAGTAATATATAGTAATTCATTGATATATTAATATATAGCCACTGTCATATTTAGATATTCACTTAATTTTAAAGCTATTACACCATTTCTAAGACATCAAATACGCTGTGTAAACATTGCATGAAGAACAGCCCAAAATAAATAGTCTAAAATTAATCTTCATTAATACAGAGCTCTGGAAAAAAATAAGATACCACTGTAATCTATTTTTAAATCAGCATCTCTATGAGTATGAAACCATTCCAGTCCAGTGTCTGTTAAATTCCTACACAAACACCTCATTCTGCTTTATGAGGGACTGATTACTGATCA
>JBBJLS010129682.1:0-16904 GCA_037577275.1 Bryconaethiops microstoma | reverse complement strand
TGTAGATTGTAGTCTCTCAGAATGCTGTTAAATCTGCCTCTGAGTGTTTGTTTCGTGCAGTGAACTGTGATAAACTGCTTTTGTATTTGTTTTGGAGGATTTTGAGCGTCTTGTCTCAACTACAACACAGATTATTTGTCTTTTGTCCTCTTGTAAACAGCATTATGGGAAAATGTTTCATTCATGTTCCACAACACTGTGTTTAGCCATGGGTGCATTCACAGTAGAGATGCACCAAATAGAATGACTTACTCCTCTAGTCATGATCATTTCTACTACAAATACAGATGTAACCGTCACAAGTGACTTTACATTCAGAGCTCAAAAAAGATCTGTATAGCTGAATACCATGACTCTTGGAAGCATCAGTTTTTCACATTACTTTCTCAAACATTTTTGTAGATTTCCACATATATATATATATATATACACCTACATTTTAAGCCAACCTCTATATTGTTTGAGCTTTGTTGTACTTTTTCCACTGTGTGCAGCACAGAGAACTTTGTGAAAGGCAATGAAGTGTTCTCTCCCCCTCCTTTTGTGGAGTGAGCCTTCTGAGTACTGGGAAAAACTTAATTCACGTGGCTGCATTTATAGATATTCAGTAGTAGTCAGTTAGTAGTAGAAAGCATGTACCATCTGACCTTTGGCTGTTCGAAAGATGATTGTTTGTTTATTTTTGTCTCTTTCATTTTATATACATTTTCTCTTTGACTAGGGTGGACAGTGTCTTAAGGACCGTGGGTATGTGGAGCAGGTCATGCTGGTCGTTATAGAGTGATAATTAGAACCACACTTCAGCCTGAACCACTCCGACGGGCCTAATTTATACTGTTAAGTAGCTGAGGCGCGACTTTAGAATGGATGTAGTAACTGTTTTAACAGCGGCTAAACTCATTGAGGGGTGTGTGTGCGCATGTGTGTGAGTCAGAAGAAAGCAACTTTTCTTGCACTAAGTATACTCGAAGGATTCTCTCCAAGAATTTTTTTGTTGTTTATTTGTCTGAAAAACACTGCCATTTAAGAGTCTGTTATATTTTTAGCTGCTGTGTTTTCTGCGTCAAGTGTGTTTGTGTTTGTCCAGTACTGCAGCTGGTTTAGTAAAAGGCTTTTTCTGAAGCCTGTTTGTGTGAGACCATCCTGAAAGTTATAAATATTTTTTTTTTTTTTTGTACTAAATATAAAGCAGCGGCAGTGATGCACTACAACCACTCTCCTAATAATATTTTTGACCTCATTTTAGTTTCATGAACAGCATTACTTTATATATGTAACATTCATTTTCTGTAGAGGTACAAATGCAAAATGACAATATGCAGAAGTTTCACAGAGTAGCCCAACATCGCAGCCATATATCTTTGAAAAATCTAAATTCATGCTTATTGATATGATTTCCATATCATTTTACATAGCTGCTTAAGAATAGTTTGCTGAAAAGGGCACTCACTAAATATGAAACATATTCAGAGTTCCATTTTCAATATTGACAACACATCAGTCCTTACCCCTCCTGTGAAGTGGGCGTAGCAGCTGGCTTAGACTTATCTTCGTCCTTTTTGTTTATGGACTTTGTCAGTGCTGCTTTAACAGTCAAAAACAGCCGTTTTAACGGTGTCCGGTTTTAAAGGAGAACTCTGACCGTTAAAGTCGCTAGAGTAGATACATCACTGAGCTAAAACTACAAAGGTTTTCCCCTCACTGTGTGTGTGACTGGATTCTCTTCTCGTCTCAGGTTAAAGCACAGACACCATTATTTCTAAACGTCAAGTTCTGTGATTGACTAATAGTGTGGCAACCTCTGTGCTCAGATTGGCTAATTGTATACAACACAGCGCATAACCAATCTTGGCGAAAGCAGCGGGGGACTATCAGCCAATCATGATCCAAAACCCATCGTATTATTATATCACACGAATCACACACTGATTTACTGGCAGTCTTGCGGGCCATAAAAAATTTCAAAAGGGCCGTAACCGGCCCGCAGGCCGCTAGCTGAATAGGCCTGTTATAGATTATAAATTACTAGTAACGCTTACGGTGGTTAGGAGTACGTTATTGTATGGAGTAAAAATCAGCAGTAGATCAGTAATATTGATAGTAAGACTACTTCACATAAAATATTGCACATAATGATAATGTTTTAGTACTCCATAAGAACATTGCACAATATGAGTATCTCTCAACGTTGTTCCTACTTTAAACATTTTTCCTATGATTGCTAATGAACACTCATTCAGCTACCTACAAAAACAACAATGTTCTAAATGAGAATAGGAACAAACCTTTTAAAAGCCTTTTGATCAATTCCACATGCTAACATTAAATTATGTTTAGGTACTCAAACTCAATTTTTTGTCCCTCCATACAGTCTCAAAAGAAAAATTCATACAGAGTTCAAAATAAAAAGAAAATATGAAATGTGATGAAGTACCTTAAGTAGGGTTGTATCAAAATATTTTCAATCACTGATTCATGTAATTTACTGACTTAAAGTGAACTATACAAGTGAACAATTGCTTGAACAGTTTTTTAAATAATCTCATATATAGGTATAATAACTGTTTTAGGAAATGTAAAGGTTTTTAGCACCTCATCAATTGGGGGTTTCTACTGCACAAACAGAAGAAAAAGCCCACGTCGGCCTGTGTGACTCGTCAGTTTCACCTCGGAGGATTTTCTTCAGCTAAACTCGAAGCTGTGTTTTAGAATCCTATAAGCTTTGGGAAAAAATTATAAAAGTGGCAATACCCTTTGTATTTTCAGTTGTTGGAGGGTCTCAGTTTGATGAATTGTAACTGTCTTGATGTCTAGCAACACTCACTCCAAGACACACCAAAAATTACTGCAATATAAAGTAATTTCTTATTTACATGTAGATGTAAGAGTTGGGCTCACTCGTCAAATTACCAATAATGGCCATAAAACTGATCAGTGCAATTCCTAGATTTTTTTTTTTTAATGTGTGAGCTTTTTGGGTTCTAAGCCATGAATTTTTTTTCATGAATGTGGAAGGCTAAACAGAAAAACTACCATCACAATTTTCCTGATGAAAAAAGAAAATGTAGTTTCTAACGCGCGAAAGGGGCGACAAGCTTAGTTCATCTAAAAACTTAAATACAGTATGTAGTTGCTATTAGAAGAAAAATAAGAAAGCAGCTTTTCCCAAGGCCATGCATGGTTCTGCACTCTGGCTAGAACAGTCCTCTATTTGCTGCCACAATACTTCATACATCTCCTCCTTACCATATTATACTGCTAGCCTGCTAAGACTCCACAATAACTGAAACAGTACCCAAAGGCAACTGTTTCACAAGACTGAAAGGACACTTACACACCGGTGTTCTGAATTGGTTAAAACAAGAAAAAAAGCAGAAAGTTAACTTATCACACGCACAAACACCCCTACACTGTGCACCGAAGACAGTGTGTAGGTGCAAAAAGGTACATATATACAAGTCGAAAGTAATATTAAAAAGGGGTTTTGAGATATCAGTCCCCAACTCAAGACAGCACAGATTTATGGGCGTGGTAAAGAATCCCAAGACTGTGGAACTGCACATGCTCAGATAGGCTCAGTAGTCTCGATAGGTAGCATGTAACTACAACCAGTTTTATTGGACTTAGTCTATATCTGGAAAGAGCAAATTCATGCCTTTGGGTCAGAGTGAGAGAGCAAGAAAATGGGCCTTTGATCTCTGTGAGTGTTGCCCACAGTGGGGGGTGGGGGCCACACAGCTCTCTGATATAGACGTAACAAACAGCAGTGACCTAAACAGAAAAAAACAGATGCATGCTCTTGCAGCTATGTTGGATGCACATTTTCAATTAAGGCTTAATGGACTTCACTAAATGGGCAGTTTTAGATGGTCAGTAAAAATATAAATTCAAACCACTGAGACACAAAGAGTAGAATCAGTTAATCTCACAATGGCAAGATCAGTAATCAAGAGGTTACGCACTGATTTGGTGGGCCTCCAACACCTCCACTCCGACATATTGAAGTATATATGACAGGGAACATAAAAATACAGAATTTTACCATTACAGAGGATCTGTGAATGAGCTCCATCATACAAAACTTGTTGGCTGTGTATTACAACTAACCAACCAACAAGAAATTTTCTCTAAACATTAATGGGAAATTAACACTATCGGCTGTAAATCATTATTTCAGACTTTACTTCCAGCCTTAAGATCCTTTCATTTCGCAACTTTACACCAACTCATTTCTTATTGACTTATCATTTGATTCAGTGGTCTAGGGGTGGAATGTAAAATATACCAACTCAAATTCTGTCCAATATAAATTCACCAGCTGGTGTATCAGCTCACACCTACCAGTTACTAGTACTGTTTAATGCTTGCAAACTGTTTATAATGGAAACAAAGTATTACCATACCATTATGGACTGTTTTTTTTTTAACAAAGTGCAATTTATAGCACTACTAATATAATTCCTCCAAATTTCATTACACTACTACACCTAGTTATTCAAAAAGATATTTTCTACGCTGTTTTGTTTTCAATGATCTGTACAGAAGAGCTGAACCTTTTACATTTCCTCTAAAAACATTTCAGAACATCTTTACGTAGAGTTTAAAGAATTCAACCAAACGAACCAAATGAACATTTTAAACAATTAAGAAAAACAAGGCCATCAATTTAAGAGTCTGAAGGGAGGAGATGAACTACTTAACCATTTTGAAGAGTTTACAGACACTTTTTGAACATTCTTTCTCCATTTTCTACAAACGTTTTTTTTTATTGTATATTTTATTCTAGTGGTTCAGTAGTTAGCTTCTTTTTTTATCTCGTTTTCTAGCATGCTTCTCAGCAGTCACGGTACAGTGAATCTTACTACGAATGAAAGATTAATCTTTTTTTTAAATGGCCACCAATTAAAATGGTTACAAAGGACGAATCTAAATACTGAAAGAGAACTTGGGAAATTTTTCCCCTATATTATATGCAAATATTTAAAGAGAAGGGAATGTGTATTTTGGAGATCATTCTTATCTGCAGTTGGATTGTTGGCAAGGGAACCTAATGTAGGTCAGAGTGTTTTACTGTGATTTTTTTTTCTTTTTCTTTTTTTTCTTCTAGTTCCTGGATGCCAGTGTTAAACACTCACAAAAGAGTTCCTTTCATGTGTTTTGAGCCCAGTCTTAGCCTACTGAGCAAAGTATTTGTAGATACAGGACATAGCTGCTTCGTAATTTCCAGCATTATAGAGATGAACTGGAATATTCATGTCTATGTCAATGTTAGATTTTACTAATCGTGATGTGCTGCATAATATTTGTGCAATTTATGTGAGCTGCCATTCAGGACCCTAATATTTTTCTGCAAAAACCCACAACAAAATCTCATTGCTTCTGAATTCCAGCTCCCAGTCTGGTTTTTAATAGCAGATCAGTTGCTGTTAAATTTCTGTTTACAGCAGAATTGCTCAAGTGAAGTTTCAGTAAGGTTAGTCAGAGATGCTTCACAAATTCATTTTACAAGTCAGACCAAATCCAGAATCAATCTAACTGAATACACCCACACTACCTCCATCTCTGTATAAATCACACTTGCATATTGCAATATATTTTACATTTATCTGTGTTTAACATAGCCTGAAAGACAATATACCACTGTTTATCGGGGTAGATCATTTTCTTGTTCCCCAAATCGTGTCTGCAAAGTGACCTCGCTGGATCTTCCACAGGCTTGCATTTTCTGGACACGCCTCTCAGGACTTGAGCTAAATATGATTTTTATTTTACCCGTCCTTTACGGACGTTGATCGCGCACACAGAATCAGTATAACAAAATACACAATATGGTAAGAGACAGCTGTTTTTCAGGGTTTGGGCTAGGCCCCTTACTTACAGTGTCTGACCTCATTAATGCACTACAGAATGAATGGGCACAAATTCCCACAGAAACTCCAAAATCTTGAGGAAAGCCTTCCAAGAAGAGTGAAATCTGTTATAGCTACAAAGAGGGACCAACTCCACATTAAAGTCTATGGATTTAAATGCAATATCATTAAAGCCGATGTTGATGTAATGGTCAGGCGTCCCAATACTTTTGTCCAGGGTAGGCTGTTTTTAATTTTCTATTAAGAAAACTAATTAGCCAAAAAGACGCCGCCATTTTTAACTTCTTTTCAATGAGGGCAGAAAAGCAGGCTGTACACATAGCTACTGTAAATTCCGTGTTCAAACTACAGATTTAAACCAAAAAAGCAGTTACTGTACTGTGGCCCTAAGGAGCAAGTTAGCTTCCATCGAGCTAATGCTAGTGGAGCTGTTTGTGCCGGGTGATCTGGACACTAAAAATCGCTTTGAGGTGAGAATTCAGTAACTTATAGCAAGATTATATTTTTCTCTTTATTATATAAATATAACTACACATATAAATATTGCGTTTGGGCTCTAAAATGCAACGATATGGTGTGAAAACTCTTCCAGCGCCATCTTTACGCTCCACTCCGATCAGTAGCATCTGCTAGCCGGTGTTAGGTTACGGTGCTATTAGGGCCGTTTAGGGACCAAAAAAGGCACAAAAACATGTTAATACATACCTTCTCACAGAGCGTCTTGACTTGGCTCTCTGTGAGTTGCTTGCATTCGTTAAGTTGCTCGATCCACTGATCCAGTTCCTTCGTAAACGCCTTTTCGTCCATAGCCGTCTAAAGAGGTTTTTTAACAGATTATTATTTAAAATTCACAGACTAGTATGTTTCAAACGAAGCCCCTAGATGTCGTAGCCCTTAAGGCGATCACTTTGAGACATTCATGTGGCCGGTAGACCGTAATGTAAACTAAAAAATCGGACAAGGAACCGAGAAGGAGTCTCTCCTCACAGTCCCACCCTGAGGCAGCCGCACTCTGAGGCTCCGAGTCAGACCGGCTGAAAGCTGAGCTCTGATTGGCCACTCTCAGGGCGACAGAGGCTCGTCGTTGGCTGACTGCACGTTTCACGTTCTAAATCAGGCATCATTGAAATTATTACTAACCAAAGAGGTACAATACCGATACCTGTTTATTATACTTGTTAGCAGTATGTTTTACTGTTGCTATTAAGTGTGAACCCAAATTTTAAATATATTTTTAGCGTTTAGAAAAATTGCAATCATTTGAAAGCAGAAATTGTGTGTTTGAATTCCAGGACTGCCGCTGGCACCACTTGGGTACCCTTGAAGTACTGTTGTACACTTCTTCACTTGGTAAATGGGTTAAATACAGAGAAAGAATTTCATACTGTTCATATTGTGCACTGTGGTGTGGTATTTTCATGCCTGACTATAAGGGGGCAGTTCATTTTTCTTGAATCATAACTGAACCAACAATCATGCATTTTTCAGTGCGAAATAATGTCAATTTTTCCCTTTTTTCATTTCAAATGTTGCTTACAAATGTTAAGTTTGACTATTCAAACCAGTCAAGTTGTCGTAGGTTTAAACACACACAGATAGTTTTTAACAAGGGGTTCATACTTGTGTCCCATCCACACAAGTACATCTTAATTAAAAAATAAAACCTATCAACATGAAAAGAGTCAAACCAACAGTCAGCAATTCAACGCTAACCACAAAGCCATGATGGACTATCAGAAGTATGAACAAAGTTATTACTAGTTTCTGAAGAATCTATTACTGTGTCTGAACAGCTGAATTATTATTATTATTATTATTATTATTGGATGGAATTACATATTGTGTATAGCCAGGGAGCAAGTAGTACCATAAGCATATATTTTGATGACAATAAAAGTAACTTGGTTTAATGTTACAACCAACAAAAAATGACATAATGGGTCAAAGTCTGCAAACAAAAATCTTTCCTGCACTCCTTTGCAAGTAAATAAATAGCTTTCCTCCATCTGTTCCTAATCCTCCTGACATTAATAGAAAGCAAAGACAAAGAAATGTTGAAAGAGAACAAGAACACAGGCGATTAACAAAATCACATAATGGTTGTACAAAGAAGTACAAAATAATTATGATCTATATAATGTCATTTCAAGTATCAAAATAACTATAAAGTATAAATAATAGCACAACCTCCAAACTAAATTATCATACTCTAAATTTACCAAACTTACCAAACATAAAACTGCTAAACAAGTGGAAGTTCAAGTAGAAGCAATAGATTTGTTCAGGCATGTGAGACAAAATCTACACATTATTCATGGTGAGTTTTTAAAAAATTTACAGTTAATATAAGCAAGTAGACATTTGAACCCTGCTTTCTTTCCATCTATTTTTCACCCTTTTCAACTAAAGGCCAAAGCTCTGCTCCCTGAGAGAGATCCTCAGGCACCCAAGTGACGTAATGCCTCCCTTCAGATTTTATCCCAGACTATGTGTGAGACAAATTGTGCAATTATGCACCAAGAAGATTGGATCATGTCAGCATGTGTTCCCAGTCTTTGCACAATACACCATCACACAAAACCGCCTCAATTAACAAAGGCAATAATGGTGCACACTGAAGAAATATGAAATTGGGTTGCCACTCTGCAAAAAGTCTTATATGTCATAAAAGGAATGGAGTGATAGACCAGGTGACATTGGAGGAGAATTTCATCAGTCAAGAGCAGAGATCTTTCAACAATACCAAACTTACTTCAAAATAAGCCATTTAACCTGTTAACTAGCAGACTTTTAGTCTGTTAGGTAGCTGATCAGTATAGGCGGGATGATAAAACATCATTATTGTTTTTATTATTATTATTATTATTATGGTTATTATTAGAACAATTTTGCTTTTTACTTACAGAAAATTATATGTGTTCACACAGCAAATTATCAATAAACTGTATCATAGTGTTTTCTAAATGTGTACAGTATGTAATCCATGGAATGTGAGTGGGTTAGTGAGTTGCCCATGTGATCAGAAGTTGTGAGTTTGAATCCCAGGGTTGCTAGTGGCACCACTGAGATTCTCTTGAGTAAGGTACCGTCCCCACACACTGCTTCCCAGGCGCTGCATCACTGGCTGTCCTCTGCTTCACTTCCTGAATGGGGATAAAAACAGTGAAAGAATTTCAGTCTGTGGCTGAACATCTTTATATAAAGACTTTAAAGCATTCAACCAAACAAATCGACTACCAAATGAACCATGACATTTTAAACAATTTAGAACAACAAAACCATCAATTTAAGAGTTTGAAGGGAGGAGATGAACTATTTAACCATTTTGAAGAGTTTTCAGACAATTTTGGAAGGACGTTTTTTCCTACACGTGTTTTTTTTATTATTGTATGTTTTATTTGTTTGGTTCAGTAGTTTTTTTTATCTCATTTTCTAGCATGCTGCTCAGCTGTCATGGTGCAGTGCCGATTTTAAAAAAATTTTACAATTCCTTATTTTACTGTGCATGGTTTGCCATTGTTATCATTTTTAGAGTACTTTGTATTTTGTACAATCCCAGGCGCCAGCACTGTTATAAGGTTTCTCTTCATGTGATAGGCCTATCTGATGTTTCACATTAGAAAAGAACACACACCCAAGCATCAAAGAGTATGCTATCAGCGTTTCAGATAGATGAAAGAACTGGAATTTACATATTAATCACAATGAATCGTTATCACTGAGCATCAGTCCAAGTAGAGATGTCATTGTTGCTCATATGAGAGTAACCAAAATGAGTAACAGGCCTAAATCAATCTATATCTCTTGTATTTCTTATTCCTGAGTCATCACACAGAAGAGATGTGTTTCTTTTAATATAAGTTAATTTTATAATAAACTACAAAAGAAATATTTATTATCGTCCTCAAACCTTAAAACTATTTCAGTGTTAAAATGCAAAAAAAACCCCATTCTTTGAGGGCATTGTAATCTTGCGTCAGACGTAGAATTGTCCCTGGATGTGACTCACCTCCTCCTTTCATTGCTGAAAATCAGCAGAACAAAACAATCACGGGTTGTCAGGGTTTTTTTGAGACTTTACCTTTTTTATCTGAGACTTTCAGCTCCATCTGCTGGGAGGCTAGGGAGTAGTACATCCTTTACTAGTGTTTCTCAATCCTGCTCTTGGTGACTCACAGATTCACAATTTCCTGCCCCCCAAAAAATGGACCCAAACATGAAATCGTTTACATAAATGGCATGGACCGAAAACATCTATACCACTATCCAGTCCTACAAAGTGTTCACTGTTCTTTTAAGGTTCAGGCTTTACTGTTTATTCAGAAAGATGATACAGAAATAAACAAAAAGCAAAGATGGAAGGACTACACAGAAGACTTCTTATCTAAAAAAGACAAGAATTGCCAAAGCTCTTTTGACTTTTGTTGATATCGCCTACACCAGGGCTGTGGAACTCCAGTCCTGGTGGGCCGTGGTCCAGCACGTTTTGGTGATTTCCCTGCTCAGAAACACCTGGTTCTCCTCACCAGTTAATTGTCAGGTTTAGTGAATGTGTTTGAGGAGGAGAACCATCAAACTGTGCTGCACACTGGACCTCCAAGACTGGAGCTTGACACCCCTGGCCTACACAAAAGAGCCTTCTGCTAGACAGACCCTGAGATCACTAAAAAGAAAAAGAATGCCACAGGAATCCAAAGCATTGCAACAGTAATATTTCAAGATTCAGTTAAAGTACTAACAAAATAATGTCAGAAACTATGGCACAATTTCCCTTACAATTCACATGAGTAAAATTATACTCAACGGCATCCACTACAGACTATAGCCATACATTGAAAGAAAACCAACAGCAAGCAAAAATGATTCAGAAAAACAGAGGAACAAGAGATATCATTGGTTATTTCATGTTGGATAATTGAAAAAAGCCACCGAATTAAAAATTTTAAAAGTCAGTGAATTAAAAAAGGAAGTTTAGTTCAACTGGGTTGACCCTGTAGAATGCCAAAGCATCCTATTGTTCTAATGAGAAACTTTTACACTGATCAATAAGCACAGTCATAACAGAAAATGGAAAAAGAGACTATGGTGAAGGAGGTAAACATTCCATCTGTATACTGCATACCAGTACCATACATCTTCAACCTGTATGCTGAATAATTAGAGAAGCAGGACTGGAGAAAGATGATCAAGGATTTAAGACAGGTGACAGAAATAACCTTCAATAAGCAAATGACATGACATACTGGAAAATCAAGAAGACCTAAAGGCCCTCATTAGGGAAGTCAAATAGCAGAGCATAAAGAGGAACACAAAGGTTTATGAAGGTTTATGAAAGGCTGCCAACTTTAGCTTTTGTCCTCCTGAATCATTTATTACAAAGGAACCCACAGTCAAGAAATGACAAGATTGGTAATTAGCAGAACAAGGATGAAAGAGCTTGAAAAGTTCTTCAGATATAATTAAGTGTCTCTATAAACAAAGACATTGTGCCAGTGGTGGTTACAGTGGTTCTTCATAGATGTGAAAGCTGGATAATAAGAAAAATGGGAAAGGTAAAGTATTACTGAACTTTGTCAGACTTCTGAGAGTACACTGGACAACAAACAAATGGAGCCATGTCAAGTCAAGTGGGTGTTTACTGAAATTTCAATGGCATACATAGGATAGTGAAATGAAAAAGCATTCCACCAAGATTCCCCCAAAACAAACAATGAATAAATACAGTATTATGACAAATACTGTATTCTAGCAGCAGCGTCTAAAAACTGAGGTAGTTAGTTGTGCAAAAATACCCATCAGTAGCAGCAACAGGATAGTGAATGTGCAGAACATAATAAATAAAGGGAATTTGCAGTATTATTTCTGGTGTAAGTTTTTGTTTATGGCAGAACTGTTTAATGTTTATATGAGTTGTGTTTAGAGGAAGGAAGTAGTTCACTTTAGGAGAGTGTTTGTGTTCAGTCTGATTGCCTGAGGTAATTTTCCATAGCGAAGACCTGTATGTTACAGAACTTTTTCCCAGACAGATGGAGGGAGAAGAGAGTGTGGGAGGGTTGAGTGGGGTTATCCACTTCGCGGATAAAGATATCCATGAGGGGGAAGAGACCCAAATGATTTTTTGGGCTGTCCTCACTATCCTCTTTATAGTCTTGTGATCTGAAATAGAGAAATTCCCGAACCAGGCCGTGAGACAACTGCACAAGAGGCTCTCTGTAGTCAATAACCTTCTTTTGTTTTGTCCACATTCAGAGACAGGTCATTTGTTCTGCAAGCTGCCACTGAATCTCCACTCCGTCTGCCATCTCATCATTAAACTTATCAAACTCAGCACAGTTGCGTCATCACTGAACTTGATGATATGTTTTGAATTGTGCATTGCTACACATTGGTGAGTTTTTAGAAATCATTAAAATGCCTGAAGACCGAAACAGAAGACAGGACATTCTTTAGATTTTCTTTGGAAATGCTATCCACATGGTTGAGTTAGAACTATGATGACAATTACAATAGTAACTGTTAACAAATTATAAAATGTTAACCATTAATATTGAATGCAAACAGATTCTTCTTAAAATGTTACTACTGCCGTTTAATTGGACAGCTCAACATGTTAGAGGAAGAACACCAACCATCAGTTCTGTTATGACAGCTATGGACACCTGGGCTGACTACACTGTCCTACACAGCCAGTTAGATCAAAGCCAATTATTTTGTTTTGGACTCCATGCCGGACAAGTTTACTAGAGAATACCATTCTATACCTAAAAATAGCTGCTGGCCTAGTGGTTAGGACATTTGCTCTGTGATCAGAAAGTCATGGTTTTGAATCTCAAGACTGCTAGTGGCACCACTGAGGTTCCTTTGAGCAAATGACTTCTCCCTGGGCACTGTGTTCTTGGCTGTGACTAAAACAAATCCACAATCCACATACTCTGCAAGTTATAGGAGTAGCATTATGCATCCTGACACATTCACTAATTACTTTTTTCTTCACTGACTAAATAAATAGTTGTTAACAATATTCACAAGTTAACAAGATTACTGAAAAGTCAAAATCTTACTAGTCAGTATTTTTGTACTATCATTGTGTTATTTCTTCTTCCACTGAGATAAATAGAGGATTGTATTGTCTTAATGTTAAAAATTGAGAACCAGAAAGACAATGCTGATAATACATGTGCGAAACTGTATCAGGCACTGTAATGGGCATCTCTGTTGTTATTGTTGTTGTTTTTTTAGTTTAAAAGGGGAATTTAGGACCCAAAATAGTTTTATTTAAAAGTAAATACCAAACAGTACATTTTAAACAGACACAAGTAAAGTGCTGTCAGGATGGCCGAGTGGTCTAAGGTGCCAGACTCAAGGTTCAGTCCTTTCCTACATACAGGCTTTCTGGTTTCCGAATGGAGGCGTGGGTTCGAAGCCCACTTCTGACACAGATATTTTAAGGCAGCTGGTGGTTAGGGAGTCGACCCTGCAATTAGATGGTTGTGGGTTTGAATCCCAAGAGTGCTAGTGGTACCACTGAGGTTCCCTTGAGCAAGGTACTGTCCCCACACACTGCTCCCTGCTTCACTTAGTGAATGTGTTAAATGCAGAGAAAGAATTTCACACTGTTCACACTATATATAAAAGTAAATATTACAAATAAATTAAATATTTAATTTACGTGCTTCTGGTGTAGAGATAGTGGCGACCAGTCGTCTGTACTAGTCCTTAGATAAAGATATCCAGTTTAATTTTAATAAATCAAATCAGTGATTCAATAAATTTAACTAGATGTTTTAACAAAAAGGAGGTAGTCAACTGATTTACAAAATAAAAGATAAATTATGTGAGGAGTAAAAATAAGGTGTTTTTTTTTCTCTTGGAAAATAAAAATTCAAATGAGAAAACAGAAAAAAGAAACAGTTACATCAGTTCTCGAGTAAAGTACAAATCTTAAAAACAACAAAGTACAGTCACAATTACTCAAATATTTTAAATCCTTGGTTAATTTAATGCAAGTGGCAGTGAGGAGAGAAGAGACATTTTCCTTTAATTATAACTGCAATGTTACTATCCTTGGGGAGCTGGTGTCCTGGTGGTTAGGGAGTTGCCCCTGTGATCAGAAGGTTGTGGGTTTGAATCCCAGGACTGTCAGTGGCACCTCTGAGGTGCCCTTGAGCAAGGTACCATTCCCACACACTGCTCCCTGGGTGTTGTGTTCCTGGCTGTACACTGCTTCACTTGGTGAATGTGTTAAATACAAAAGAATTTCACACTGTATGCTGTGGTGTGTTCACAAATGTACACGTACAAATATGTAGATCAAGAAGCAGTCCTCAGTGATCCCCCAGACAGTCCACAGTTTTCTCAATCCTAACTCCCAACATATAAAGGTTAAGCAAAAATATGAGCAGTGCAAAAGCACTGGTTTTGAGAACCAACGGGAAAGGTGGTCAGTACCTTGCCCTTATCACTTTAATGATAAGGGCAAGGTACGGACTAATCACCACCCAGCAAGCCCACAAGAAATGAGACAATGTAGTTGCTGTAATGCCACAGCATGTATTTGTCATAATGCCACAGCTTTTCCTGAAATGAAAAATGCAACTCTTATCTGTAGGAGCTAAGATTTAACCAGTTGGGACAGGCCCAAGGGGGAAGGCACAGTAACATCATGCATCATGAACCTGCTTCACAATGGTGGATGAGGTTTTGAGGCACTTAAAATTTTCTCTAGTTGTGCATGTCCTCACCTTGACCCTAGAACAGGCGAGTGAGTCAGATCCACAGTCAGCAGCACCATGAAGAAAATAAGAGTACCTTCCTCCTGGAGATCCTAAAAGAAGAAACTGCTAGTGAAAAGACTAGCGAGGAAACAAGACAGAACACTGCAGCCAAAAGTGCAGGTCAACTACTAAACATTCATAACAATTCATAGAGGCACCTGTCAGACAAAAATAAAGATAAATAATATAGATAAAGATGAAGCTAAAAATGAAAGAGAAGAAGATGTCCCTCCACCTGGCTCTGGCATGCTGGGCTTTCAAACCAATTATTAATTTTGAACAAACTGCCACTGGCAATCCCTTGGGTATGGGTCTCCTCACAAATAGGTACCTCTGTCAGGAGGTAGGAATGTATCTGGTGGTGGTTGTGTTAAGATAAGATTCCCCTTTATTAGTCCCACAAGTGGGAAATTTGCATCAGCAAAGTGAACAGAACAAGAGAAGAAAGCAGAAGCAGCAGAACCTATATAATAAAACTATAAAATAGTAACAGTATAATATAAAAAAAATGTACACTACACAAAATATTATATAAATGTATTAGTTTGTGTGTATGTGTGCACATATGTTCGTGTGCATGTGTGTGTGTGTGTGTGTGTGTACTGTCTTAGTAGCAGGAGACATTGAATGATACACAGAGGGCTGTGCTGAAATTAGAAAATAAGAAGCATGTTGGTGTTTTGGAGCCTAAACATGTTTGAATCTGTTTTAATGAATTGCAGTATTAATAAGTGTGCGCCCAGAGTCAGGCAAATCCGGTCTTTGTGGCTTTAATTCAGCACAGGGCAGCAGATTCATAAGGCTTAGTGTTAAAAAGCAAATTTGTGCTTGTAGCAAATTGTTTATTTAAGTTAAATGAATTATTTAAAACTTTAGTTAACAAAGTTACAAGATTGTGTGGTGGTGGGGAAGTGAAAATGCTTTCACAGCCCGAGGATGTGTGCAGGGCTCCATACCTAAAAAGAGACCTCTGAAATTAATGGTGAGGAGTCAGAACACTTTAAAAATGTGTGTTTAGCCTTTAATATCTAACTCGTCAGTGGCCTTGATCTCTATTTTAAGACCAGCCTGGGCTTCTCCCGCTCAAATGTGTTTAACCCTACATTTCCCAACCTTGATGCTGGAAACACATGCCCCTGAACGTTTGAGTGTCTTTGCTGCTATGAAGACCTCTGAACCAATTAATCAGCACAACAGCAATTGCTTACTGAGCTGTTCTGCATGTTTCAAAGTAAGAGACATTGGTCTATTCAGTGGTATAGTCCTAAGAAAAAAGTGGGTATACTATGAACCTTCAAAATATATGGGCACACTTAATAAGAGTTTTTTTCAACATTCTTATTGGCAAAAATGTTTCTAAAAGAAATGAAGCAGCTGTATAACAAAAACAGCAGTGTGTGCTTGAGTTCAGACTGAACAAACAGTGCACTGTCTGGTATAAAAGCCAGAGATTCAGAATTTAACAAAGCACACTACATAGGGAGTATGTTGCACAAAAGTATTGAGACACACCTGTTTTTAAGGGTTTGGGCTAGGCTCTTTATTTCCAGTGAAGGACAACGCCATGCTTCCAACTTTGTGGACCCAGTTTGGGGAAGAACCTTTTCTATTCCAGCATGACCGTGACCCAGTGCACAAAGCAAGCTCCATAAAGACATGGCTTCAGGAGTTTGGTTTGGTGTGCCCTCATAAATGCTCTACAGAATGAATAGACACAAATTTCCCCACAGAATTAAACTCCAAAATCTTGTGGAAAGACTTCCAAGAAGCCTATGCGCTGTTACAGCTGCAAAGGAGGGGTCAACTCCGTATTAATGTATATGTAGTTGAATGCAATGTAATTAAAGTACCTGTTGGTGTAATGGTCGGGCGTCCCGATATTTTTGTCCATCTTATGTATTTCATCTTAAACCCAGAAGGTGTGGCATTGTGGCGCAGAGCCACAACACGATGGTCAAAGCAAAACAAACAAACAAACAAACAAACCAATAGACAAGAAATGAGCACTGAAAAATAACAACAAACTCCACTATTTGGTAGAGGCCGAATACAATATTTTTTTACACAACCCTGTGTTACCATAGCTCTTTTAAATATATAAATAAACGCGATATTAATCTACGCAAATAGCGTACAGTACGCAGGACTCCTCCGGCATGACGTCACAGGTTGTTTGGTAGCGAGCGAGAGAGCGAGAGAGAGAGAGAGAGAGAGCGAGAGAGAGAGAGAGAGAGAGAGAGAGAGAGAGCGAGCGCGCGCG
>JBBJLS010129655.1:0-16905 GCA_037577275.1 Bryconaethiops microstoma | reverse complement strand
TGTGTGTGTGCGAGAGAGAGAGAGAGAGGGAAAGATTTTCAACTGTTCTCAAAGAAGAACGGTTCTCTTTGAGAGCTGATGTTTTGCCTGTGGCTGATGCATGTGTTTATGTATTGCCCCCTTTTTTAGGTATCAGTCCACTATACTGCAACATGTTTGCCCTGATGAGGGAGAGTGACCGCATGTGGTATCCGCCCAATCACGTCTTTAAAGCAGACCAGTCCACCAATGAGAAGCTCTTGTTCAGAATAAGGTAACCGTTTAGTGTGACATCAGTGTGTGTATCTTCTTCGTTTATCTGCACTAAAGAACAAGCATGGAGTTTTTTTTTTTTTAGAAACATTTTACAGTAAATAGAGTCAACAAGCACATCATGTTTATTGACATCTAATTTAGCCTGAGAGGTTTGTTCCAGAATATTCTACTGGTTTACACTTCTAATATAACCAACCTTTTTGAAACTGAGAGCTACTTCACGAGGACTGAGCCAAACAAAGGGCTACCAGTTTAATACACTAGAACAGAACTTACCTAAACTTATCTAAACTTCATGTATAATAAACATGTTTTAAATGCTTTTTTTTAAGATATTGTCATTTTTAAAACTATATAAATGCAAATGTGATTAAAGAAGAATAGCAACAGGATAAAATTAAACGTTAGACGCTGCTCACTGGTGAGTTCTGCTATTTTTAGAACAGGTCTGGGGGCTACTCATGTGGTCCTTGGGGGCACCATGTTGGTGACCCCTGTACTGGAATGAACTGATTTGGAATTTATCTGAATAGTATAAGGTTGACCAATTAAGTTTTCATGGCCACGTTTCTAGTGGCTAAATGAGTGTGTAATGTTTGCTAACGACCTAATTCTCTTTCAGAACACATGCACGCACGCACGTATAGACTTGGTGATGTGTTTTATAACACTGTATGACGCTGTTGCCTACAAATATAGAAAAAAGTACATCAGATAGCTCAGTTTAGTCTGCAATTTGAACTATTGCTTTAATAGTGCCTGACATCCGATGCATTTTCAGTCTTGCTACAAAACAGTTTTAAAGGGCAGTTTAAAAAGCAAATCCCAATCTTACTCAACCATGAGTTCTTCTGTGTTCTGGATTACTCAGCACAGAAATCACCTGGCTGCTGGAACTGTTAAAAATACTGTTGTGGTTTCAGAGGCTTTTTACTTGGTTTCCATTTTGTCAATTAATGTAGTTAGTCCAAAACCGAAACATTTCTGAAACATTGTGTGCACGTTTGTGTACATTAGTGTGTGTGTGTGCGTGTATGTAAGCTCTCTGAAAGAATGAGGGGGAAACCCGCAGCGAGTGTAACTAAGGGAACATGTACGTGCCTTTATGCAGTCATTAAAACGGCTTTACAGGGGGTCCTCAAGTTATGACACAGATCCATTCCTATGACAGTGATGTAACCTGAATTTTGATGTAAGTTGAAACACACCCTAGTCTAAGTCACTTACTGATCCTAAACACAGCTGTAAAATCATAAAAACACAACTAAGCCACAGAAAAAGTAAAAGACATACATGTAGTGTACAAGGACAGTATATTTGTTTTTTCCTTTTTCTGTGGCTTAGTTGTGTTTTAAAATGAGTAAAAACACCTCACAATAGTCCAAAATGTCGTAGGTAAGCGTACTGGGGGATGCCAATTCCCTCACTCATACGTCGTGTTGCTGCATATTTTGCGTATTCTGCATATACTGCGTATTCTTCCGCCGCGCGCAATCAAACTGCCTGTGGGTTTGAGCAAAGTAAACTTGAAATGTCGTACGTCGAGACTTTTGTAACCCGAGGACCCCCTGTAGATGAATTTATCTACATTCTGATTGTTCAAGCACACCACAGTTATTCTCTGTCCTATAATATTACGTGTCAACAAGCAGATTTTGAATCGGGGCAAATAAATGTAAATAACAGAAAGCAGTAAAAGCATTTATCGAGGCTCGTCACCAGTCTTCAGAATCAACACAACTTTTAAATCTGTGCTACAGCATATTTAGAAGGTAGTGCTGAAATGTGTGTTTATAGTCTGTTGATTATAGTCAGTTTAACTTGTGATTACTTTAATAATTAAGTAATTGCATACACGTGGTTTATAACAGCAGATATTTTTATTTTACCAAAATTTGTGAAATTTGTTGCTATAAACACACATCAGATCCTGCTAGTGTGGTTTTCCTCTCTTTCAGTGATGCTCACAAAAGTATTAATAGCGCACCTTGAGGAGTATTTTCACACCACAAGATTCTACAAAACCAGGACAAAAGGCCAGTTTGGCTGCTTTGGGGTTGTACTGTTAAAGACAAATTGTTAATCTCAATTGTGCTTATCAACTGCTAAAATTGTTTATCTTGCCCAGCATAATTATCTGTATGAAGACAATATAAGCGTGGTGGCTTTGATTGATTTGAAGATGGTAATTTAACTAAATGTTTTAACTATATTAATGGTTGTATAATGTCCATGTTTGATTATAATGTGATTGCAAATAGTTATTTAATTTAATAATTTCAAAGACTGTATATGCAATTGAACTGGTCAGAGGTATACAGTTACATTCCAATAAATAATTTAATTTACTGTAATAAAAAAAAAAACGAAAAACATGAGAACACTCAAGACACTCCACGGGGGAAATTCTGGACTGCAGCTGCTTCAACGAGCGGCAGCCAGTCAGCAGCAAGGAGATATAAATAGCTTTCTTGGTTTGACTACTTTCAAACCTCCCGCCTCTGAGTATTTCACCATCCCAAGATACGCTTTCTTTGTGTTCTCTTGACAATACCAAAAAATTAAGTTATTTTTTATATGGAAATGTAGCTGAATTTTTGGTAATATTTGTTACATAATCAGTAAATAATTTTTTTTTAAATTAGCACTAAAATGCATGAAAAATTATATATTGCCATGGAAAAAGCTGTAACGTCCAGGCCACGTCCGCCACGCCCCCTCGTCCTCGTGCTAGGTTGTTTATGTTTCGGTGGTGCTTAGCAAAACAGCACGAGGACGAGGGGGAAGCACTGCTTAAACTGTCACAAAAGCATAAAAAATGCAGAGGATATCTGCAGTTTCCGCGTTAGTGCAGAGGTTTCAGCAAATAATTATTAGTTCGATTCTCAGAAAAAATCTGTGATGGACTGAAACCGTGACTGCTGATCCACGTTAAAATGGGGGTTTTTCTGTATATCCTTATTTCTCCCCTTTCATACTTGTTGAAGCTCTGGATTGCAATCAGCACACCTACACAGTACAAATTGGAAACCAGTTTGGAACACTGCAACTCACAATTAAACCATATTTTGCCGGGGACAGGGCTTAATGAAAATTAACAAATTATTTTTTTTCCCTCAAATTGTAGAATCTTTCTCTGATTATTTATTTTTGTAAACAACAGGGGTCGAAATCCCTTTCTCTTTCTGTTCCTTTTCTCCCCTATAGGTTTTATTTCCCTGGCTGGTACGGCAATGGATCAAGTAATGCTCATCGTTATGGTGTCACTAAAAACTCTGAGGCCCCTGTGCTAGATGACGTAACCATGGCCTACCTATTTGCCCAAGTAAGTACAGATCTGTTTCTTTGTCCTGAGGTTTACATCAGTCACTCTTCCTAAATCAGCAGCATTACTTTAAAAAAGGTCATACATTTACATTTACGTTAATGACATTTAGCAGACGCTCTTATCCATCAGTGCTCAATAAGTCCACATCTGTTCTTTATACCTAAATAGCTATACTTAAATCAACATCTGCTATTCAGTCAAGTTACTGCCAGCTAAGTTACACACCTTAACAGATCCTGTCAAAGAAAAGTCAGAGGTTAAAGTATAAGGAAGGAAAACATGGGGCTAAGAGGGTAAATGCCCAAATGATTTTTTTTGTTTGTTTTTGTTTTTTTAATGAATATAGGGAAACAGAAATTAGTAAGCAATACCAAGAGGCCTAGTTAGTCACCAAGGTACTCCTTGAAGAGGTGGGTCGCTTGAAGACAGCGAGAGACTCTGCAGATCTGATTGAAAGAGGGGGTTCATTCCACCACTGGGGGGGCCAAGACTGAAAAGAGTCTTGACACATGTCTTCCTCTTCTTTTGCTCAACGGAGGTTAAAGACGGTAGATGGGGCCAACTGAGACGATCATATTTAAAACTGTTAAGTGGGTCTTTATTTACCCTAACACTAAACTAAACATACACTGATGCTCTAATAAGCAACTCATGAGAATGTCATGTGTTTATTTTACCACAGTTACAGTCTATTGTTACACTCTAAGAAAACACACTAATGATTATTAAACAGTTTCTTTAACAGTTTATTAATGATTATTACTACTTTTCTTCTACATAGCAATATAAATTAGTGTGGTCTTCGTGGCTCCACTGAAAACTTCAACGCAAACTCAGTTTTATTAGTGCTCCATTAAATTAAATCTATTCAGTGTTTTCTCAACCCTCCATTGATTTAAATAGGTTTAATAAATAGTATTCAGTTAAATTTGTTTAATTAGCCTTTCATTAAATAAAAATAGTTCATTCAATCATTCGTTAAATTCAGTTAATACAATCAGTCATTCTTGAAGTTAAATCAGTTTAAGCAGTGCTTCATTAAGTTAAAGGTTTAATCTGTTCTTCTTCAAAGTAAATCTTTTTAATCTGTTCTTCAGTAAATTAAACCAGTTTAATCAATGTTTCATTAAGGTGAGTCTGTTTAAGTAGTGCCTTTTGATGTTAAACAAGTTTAATTAATCACTTATTAATTTAAATTACATGCTGCTGGAATTAATCCCGTGGCATGAGACTTCCCACTGTTTTTTGTTTGTTCAACCATCAAAAAATTCACAATCATTGCAAAATGATCTGTGATGGTTGAACATTGGTCTTTTTGCTCTTGTCTGAGATTTTGTGTGTCTGCACTTTTAGGAATTGGCATAGTTTCCACTTTTCAGAATCCCAGATGCAAAAAAACAAAATGTAGAATATAGAACAGAATTGTAACTTCAGCTGATTGATTAAAAAACATCTAAATTAGAGTTACTCCACTGTTGTATGATGTATGGTATGGTGTGGTATGGTATATAGTCCATTTCCATAGTTTTTATGGTTGCAAATCTTATTTGCATGGTTTCAGTAGGTACATTATCCCTTTTTACCATAGTAATTCTACACTAATTTCCAGGGTTACTCTATGCCCATATCCATGGTTACAGTTGGAGTAATTAGTTGTAAGAAGACACGCCACAGTACAGTTCAAATGGTATTATGGTGATAATAAGAAGGTAAAGATTTCATTATTTTCAAAGAGGAGATTATTAGAATGAACATCACATAAGACATAACAATTAACAATAACATAAAAAACTTTTTAAAAAAAAACCCAGGGTGGGAATGTGAAATATACATTTTTGGTTTTGGATCGCTATCTGGAATTTGTGGGGTGTGTCCGGGTCTCCAACTTCATAGTACACCTGCCATTCCTGAAACCAAATCTTTGCCCAAGCTTCACTGGTACAGAGAGCAGCTTACATGTATACACATGCACTAGGCATGATTTATATCCACCTAAACACATTCAGAAGGAGTCATTATTGTGTGGCTATTATGCTATAACACAGTGTCACATGAACAGGATGCAGCATTGCCCTCTTCTTGGTATTTCCATTGTTAGTCTGTTACAGTTTGTCGTGGAGTGCTGGCCTGTTTGGAGTGATTGCCTAGCTGTTCCTGCCAAGTTATTTAGAACTGGCATAGGCCTTTCCTCTTTACAACTTTTGTTCTTCAACAGAAAAAGGAAGTCATGGAACATTAGTTTGCACTGAAATGTGTATGTGTGTATGTGTATGTGTATGTGTGTGTGTGTGTGTGTGTGTGTGTGTGTGTGTGTGTGTGATTGTGTGTCTGTGTGTGTCCATATTTATTTGGCAACTTTGACTTGTTTTCCTTGAACTGATTTCCTCTTACTTTTTTAAGGCAGGATATTTTTGATGGCATTTCTCGACAGAGAGGATTCCAGTAGTTGAATAAACACCCAAAATGATAATGATATTTGCTTTGGCTTTTGTTAACCCATTTTACAGTCCTCTAGTCCCCCTCTTAAGCACTGACCCTTTTAGAGGCCTGTCATCAGTGTTTTCAAACAAAGCATTTTATCATCAAACCAGAAGAAATGGTAGTTAACAAAGGACATTATATTAGGCACAGAAATTCCCAGGTAACATTAGCTGAAGGCTGAACACAACAGTGCAAAAGAATAGATTTAACATGATGAGTTATGTTATCCACAGTATGGAATGATTGAAGTAACAATGTTTCAGACATACTCAAAGAGCACATGGACCAATGATTTTACAGTTCAAATATGGAGATTAGTGAGTTAATTTTGGTCACTCCATAATTCCATCTGTGCTGTTCCATCATAGTTTTAGTTTTTATATCAGAGACAAATGTGTAAAATAGTCCAAGTTGAACAGTTCAGAACCTTTCTCAGTTATAAACTTTAGATTTCATTCTCTTTTACAAAATTGTTGCCACTGTGAGGTAACTTCAGCTATGTGCACTGCTTCAACAGCGTTCCTCGCATTTTGAGTTCCATTCAACAGCAAAGTCTTTCAGTACATCAGATAAGTGCTCAATTACTTGTTTCATATAGTGGTCAAGGTTGGAGAACAGACCTTTCTATTTTTTTTTAGAAAGGTCCAGCTATCTTTCCTAAGTGCAATAAATTGTACTTCAACCAGCTCTTTACAAAGTTTGGCCTTTTTGTTCCTTTATTCATCTTTAACACCACATGGGAACGGAAATGCAGCCTGCTTCCAATTGCACAGCTAACTTTGATTAACCCCCCCCCAACCCCCCTGTCTCTCTTTCAGTGGAGGAGTGACTTTGTAGATGGCTCTGTCAGTGTTCCTGTCAGCCATGATGCTCAGGAGGAGTGTTTGGGTATGGCCGTATTGGACATGATGCGGATTGCTAAGGAAAAGGCTCGCTCACCAGTCGACATTTACAATGATAGCAGGTACGCGAAAGGTCACAGACCAGATATGACAAACATCACACACTCACACTGCGGTGTTTGTGTCTAAATGCCTGAACATTGTAATTAGTGCAGTGTGAGTGACACCATTGTAGTCTTGTTTACAGATGCATTTACTTTTAAATGTAACATTTATAAAGAACCACTTTTATTGTGATTGATATACTCCAACCAATTATTAAAACATACACAGGTGGACAATGGGTGCTAAAGAATGAAACTGTTTAAGAAAAAGAGAAAAAAAACTCTAGTGGGGATACTTTTGATGCAGTTCAAAAGGATTCCTCAAAGATTTGGGTGAGACATAAATGGAGCCTGAGGATTAGACTGGTTAAGTAGACTTTAATCTGTGTTGACAGACCATGAATTCTAACCAACCAATCAGCAAATATGTTCGGTATTTTCTTGTAGGTATTTTCTTAGGGTTTTAATGCCATTGTGCAGAAACACCAGCATGTGGCAGACATAGCCTGCTGTTCAACAGTCAAACAGTTTTGCGTGCGTGCGTGCGTGCGTGCGTGCGTGCGCGCGTGCGCGCGTGCATGTGTTCTGAAAGGGAATTAGGTCGTTAACAAACATTACACACTCATTTAGCCACTAGAAACGTGGCCATGAAAACTTAATTGTGACCACACTTATCACGTTCTCACACACACTTACACAGCCAGAGGCAGTAACTAACTGTCTGATTAGATTACACTCAGGAACATCAGATCTTCATAGCCTTGTAAGAATGTGTGTGTATCCTCTTGTCAACTCTTTGACTAAATATATCCTCTTTTTTCACTCAGATGTTTTGTTTGTTAAGTAAAGTAGTTAATCCATAACTGTCTTACTGAATTTAAATTATGATTGTTTTCTGTTATTTAATGTCCAGCCTTGTTTTTCTGACCCAGAAAAGTAAAATATCCACACTATTTATGACTTTGCGGTCATCGTAGTATGTTGAACAAAAATCTCTAAGCAGCTTTGTCTAAGGAAAAAAAGGACACTCTACAGGAATCAAACTTAAATGTAGCATTTTTTTCTGCAAAGTGCACAATTTCTTCCTATTTATTGGAAGAAAAAAAGTAATATGCCGTAACTTATGCCGTAACTTATGTTTTTTTTCCAGAATATTACATGTAGCAATTAAAATATAAATCTGTATTAAAATTTGCAAAACATTTTAGAGAACTTGGCACATTCTTCCACTGCTTCATGGTCCAGCTTAGGTGCTCTTAGTAGGTGCTTCGGATAACGGCCAGTGGTCAGAATGGGCACTCTGAACAGTCTGCAGCTACACAGCTACATATGCAGCAAGCAGTGACACTATGTGTTGTGACACCTTTCTTTCAGTTGGTGCAATGATAGTTGTTCTTTGGAATCAGGCCAGAAAGACTAGCCTTCACTCCCCTCTGGCATGAATTAGGCTTTGGGAGCTCATTCGGTACCTACTTTCAATGTTGGGTGCTCTTGACCAATGAACTGGTTCACTGGTTCACTTTCTTTGGATATAAATATTTATATACTCACTCTCTGTCTCTCTCTCTCTCTCTCTCTCTCTCTCTCTCTCTCCCTCTCCCCCTCTCCCTCTCCCTCTCCCTCTCTCCAGCTATAAGAGTTTTCTCCCTAAAGGAATGCGGGCTCATATCCAGGATTACCACTTTGTCACTCGGAAGCGGATCCGTTACCGTTTCAGAAAGTTTATTCAGCAGTTCAGTCAGTGTAAGGCAGCCCTGAGGGATCTGAAGCTGAAGTATCTGGCCAGTTTGGAGAATTTACAGCCCGCATTTTACACCGAACGCTTTCAAGTCTCTGAGCCATCCAAAGTCACCATTGTTGTCACTGGCAACCATGGCATCCAGTGGACCAAAGGGAAAGACACAGACGTACTGGTATAGTCAAACTTGGCTTTTACAGCACATTTTAAATCAGTAAATGTTGGCTAAAATGCTGCAAAGGAATAAATGTAAGATATAATTACAATATCTATGAACAATTAAACAATTAAATTAATGTAGAGTGCATATTCTGCTTTCTCTCTTATTTATCACACCTGCACCTTATTCTCTGTTTATGTGTGCAGAAAGAGGACCTACAGGTATACTGTGATTTCCCTGAAGTTATTGACATCAGTATCAAGCAGGCCAGCAAAGACGGGTCCATCGAGAGCCGTATTGTCACCATAAACAGACAGGACAGCCAGACTCTGGTATATGACATACACATATGTACAGTTGTGTTCAAAATAATAGCAGTCATACATCACCACCTGATCAATCACTGTTTTTACCAATTATTGCACTTATTTAAGGAAAGGATGGCAGCAAATGTTGTACATGCTGGTTATAGTGCATTTCTCTCTGAAATTCTGAATAAAATGCGTTGTTCCAGACATTGTTCAGAAGAACAGCGTACCTTGATTAAAAAGTTGATTGGAGAGGGGAAAACATATAAAGAAGTGCATACAATAATACACTGCTCAGCTAAAATCGCAAATGCTTTAAAATGGCAATCAAAACCTGAAAGACGTGGAAGAAAGTGGAAAAACTACCATTCAAATGAATCGAAGAATAGCCAAAATGGCAAAAACTCAGCCAACGATCAGCTCAAGGAAGATCAAAGAAAGGTCTAAAGTTACCTGTGAGTACTGTTACAATTAGAAGACGCCTATGTGGAGCCAAGCTATCGGCAAGAAGCCCCCGCAGAGTTCCACTGTTAAAAAAAAAAAAACATGTCAGGCCTATTTATCACATACCAGGCATCATGGATCAGTTTGAATACATCAGAATACTTGAAGATGTCATGCTGCCTTATGCCAAAGAGGAAATGCCCTTGAAATGACTGTTCCAACAAGACAACGACCCCAAACACACCAGTAAATGGGCAACATCTTGGTTCCAGACCAACAAGATTGATGTAATGGAGTGGCCAGCCCAATCCCCAGACCTTAATCCAATAGAAAACTTGTTGGGTTACATCAATGTGCAGTTTCTGAGGCAAAACCAAGAAATACAAAAGAACTGTGGAATGTAGTCCAAACATCCTGGGCTGGAATGCCTGTTCACAGGTGCCAGAAGTTAGTCGACTCCATGCAACACAGATGTACAGCTGTTCTCACAAACAGTGGTTATACAGCTAAATATTACTTCAGTGATTCAAAGGAAAGCAAATCTTAAAACATTTTTCAGTTTATACAGTGTATCTTTGAGTTTGTAAAGAAGAACGCAGGCACTTATATATTTTTTTAACAGTCTAATATTCACTTTTCTTTAATTTCTTTGAAGGAATTGCACAAATTTGATATATTTTTCTTCATGTTTTGATTTGGAATAGAATGTGTAGTGTTCCCAATGTATTTTTGTGTATGGAAATAAAAGCTATTATAAGGATTTTGAGCTTTATTCACTTTTTTTAAACACACTGCTATCATTCTGAACACAACTGTATATGTCTGACATTTAATATATATGTCAATGTGGAATATCGTATTTCTATTTTTATAATGTTTTATTTGTCTAGATTATTTGATAACAGCAGCCAACCTTAATGGTCCTTTCTCTAAAGTTGCCGTTTTGTAGATTTTGAAGCTGTTGCAAGCAAATCGCTTAAACCAGAGATGGATCTTGAGTTTAAAAGGAATGGATGCCTTTAAATTAATGAAGCACAAATTTGTTTTATTAAAATGTCTTTTGTCTCTTTCTTTTTCCCCGACTTTTTCAATCTCTGTCTCTAGGAATTAGAGTTTCATTCGTTGATGGAGGCCCTGTCCTTTGTGTCTTTGATTGATGGCTATTACAGACTAACTACAGATGCGCATCATTATCTGTGCAAAGAGGTGGCGCCCCCCAGGCAACTAGAGGCCATTCGGAGCAACTGCCATGGTCCTGTCTCGTAGGTTTAGACACACACACACACACACACACACACACACACACACACACACACACACACACACACACACACACACAGGTATACATTCTATGAATGGACAGAATCATATTAGCATTTGTTTATAAGGAATGTGTATTTAGAAATGAAAAAAATATATAGTTTATTATTTTATAATACACAATAATTACACGCTCTTGTAATTTCTTACTTTGCCCTTAAAGTCAAAGCAACTGATAGGATCATTTCTGTCAGTTATTTTGAGGATTAATTAAGTAGGCAAGTTTTTTGTTTAACCCTGTAAATGTCAGTATACAGTAATTCTAGAAGGCCATCAATACTGAGTGAGGTTTGTGTTTGCCCACCAATGATAGATCTAATTCGCAGTTGAATATGACCTTGGCTATATGTTCAAACACTAGATAAATAAAGACTAAACGTTTTTAAAAAGATTTATTTTTTGAGCTTATTTTTGATCCGTGTCACCACTGCTGTTTATATCAGCAGAAATCTCCATATTTAATTTGAATGCACTAAGTCAAAAGCAAGTGCTTATAGCGTTCTATTGTGGAGAATGTTTAGACTGCAGAGCACACTTTTAAATTAACCTGTGTGCCATGTTTATTGGCCAAATTGCAAATTAATCATTAAGCCTATTAAATGAGGGGAAAAAATTTATGAATTTTCAAAATCAACTAATTGGTTATAGTTGAGAAATTGTATCAGCACTAATTCAAATCAAAAAGATGACAAATTTCAGTTTCAAGTTATGTGACATCCTGTTCTATAGTTTAACATGCCTAATCACAAAGATGAATCTCTAAATCAACCACACCATCATCATATGAATCACTTCCAACAGCAGCTGTTACACCACCCTTATGTTCCTTTTTTTTCATAACATCATCTTCTCATATGGGTTGTTTAAAAATGCAGAGACACAAATAGCATGTTTAGAATTCCCGTCTGTAATTTCTGTCACTATATGACTCTGGCTTTAGAATGGAGTTTGCTATTAGTCGACTGCGTCGATGTGACAATGCCAAAGGAATGTACATCCTGCGCTGTAGCCCAAAGGACTACGACAAGTACTTTCTGTCTTTTGTGGTGGGGGTGAGTGAAATTATGTCTTGTGGATTTTGTAGAGTAGGAGGAATATGAATAAAAAACTGTTAATTTTTGGCAGAAGTTTGATTGTCAGTAGAGAATAAAACAGTGAAATAACAGGTGAGCAAAAAGCAGGATTTTTGGTGACTGGGAAGTTCAACAAACCCTGCATACTCTGTGGAGTTTTAGGCAAGGAAAAATGCAAGCCCAGCACAATAGGCCAAATGATAAAAACAGCTAACTGAAAACACCTGAAGAGAACTTTTTAAAGCTGCTCGCAACAGACACATCCAATCACATTACAGTGGATGGAGCACCCAGTTACCCAGAAGCAATGACCTGGAAACAAACACAACCAGATAAAGTTAGAAAGAAAGAAAAAACAAGCAAAACTAAACACATACTTTTTAAAGCAATAATAAAGTTGATTATTATTATTGTTACATACACATTTTTGCATAGTAACACTCTGTGTGTCTGTGTGTCTGTGTGTCTGTGTATGTGTGTATGTGTGTATGTGTGTATGTGTGTATGTGTGTATGTGTGTGTGTGTGTGTGTGTGTGTGCGCGTATTTGTGTGTAGTATGAGGGTGTGTATGAGTATAAACACTGTCAGATAGTCCGCACTCCAGCTGGTGAGTTTGTCCTGAGCGGGGCGAAGTGTGTGTTTGGCAGTCTGAGTGAGCTTCTCCACCGTTACCAGAAGGAAGCGCTGCACTCGGAGGGTCACATCTTCCAGTTCACCAAGTGCTGCCCACCCAAGAGCAAAGGTCAGAAATCACACAGAGCTTCCAGTTAATTTGTAAAAGTTTTTCGTCAATGCTTTTTACATTTTTCGTCAAAGCTTTTTAAAAACAACCTTAATATAGAATAAATAATAGTGACATACTATAATATGTTTAAAGAGATCAATGCAGCCATGGAGGCAATGTTCCTGCGAAGATTTGATTGCATTCAGTAGTGGGAGCATTATTGAGGTCAGGTGCTGACATTAGAGGATCAGTTCTGGATCCCAAATGCCACTTCAACTCTTTCTTAAAGTATTGTATGGAGCTCCAGAGCATCCCATTCTAATGATTAGTGTTTTATTATTTAGATTATATAAACTGTGTGTGTGCAGTTGAACACCTGTGTCAGCAATTAGTGTACCTGAATTCATTTCTTAGAAGCGAAGTCTGGATACGTTTAAACATTTTGAACATGCATTAGCTGCAGTTTATAAAGGATACTCGCCTCATTTGTGCATGCAACATCACACATCATAAATTAATGCCTCCTACTGTTTGTGCACACCTTTAACACATAGTGGATGTTAGACCTAAACACAGTGTCCGTTTTATTCCCACGCACACACACACGCACGCACACACACACATGCACACACAGACACACACACACACACTGTGTAAAGGTAAATGAAAAAATATCAGCACAGTCACCAGTGCATTGATATGAGTCTTGTTGATCCACAATATATTGCCGTTTCAATATTTTGGACAAAACCTTCCTACTAATATTTGTGACTTTATTAATAATAGTTCAGTTGTGTATCAGCATTCATCATCAAACCTTTCAGATTAAAACCAAAAGAGCTTCAATATGTGCTTTAAATATTAGTGTGGAATAGAAATCATTTCTTCGACAAAGCTTTCTCTGCATGGCAAGAATTGACTAACATTAATGTTAAAGCTAATTCTAACCAAAAGATTAGCACACAGCTGTGTTACACTGTGTCCACAAATGTTTGACAGGCAGTGTAAAAACTGTATACTTTTTACATAAATGCAAGTCTGTCATGGTGCTTCAAAAAGTAGCTGTAGCTGCTGTTTAACTCCCAAAGCAATTAAATGCTTTATTGGTAACAGATAATTAAGCAAAGAAAAGACTGAATGTCGAGCTGTATATTTATATTTATTTTCAATATTTTCCCATTTGCGATAGCAAAGGACCTGACAGTAGAGCAGAAGTAAAATGGGTTTGTGATACAATTCAATTATAGAATTAGAATCAGAAAACTTTTTTGATCCTGGAGCAAATTACACATTAAAACACACATGTACTCTCTCTGTTTAAAAGTAAATAAACAAGTAAATATGTGATATGAGCCTTGCCACATCTTATACATTTAATTTCAAAGTTCATCGTTAATAATTGCCTGGGGTAAACTCCTAAGCCAGGACAGCATCTTTGAAAATAGGAAACTTCTGGCAAATCAAAAACATACCTGATAGTAATATCCTTCACAGGAGGAACACCTTGTAGTATATTTGTGTGTCGAGTTATGTCTAGCCTATGCAGTTACTTGCTGGTAATCTGCTGTAGCACATATCTACCCCTTCAGTTTTCATATTTTGACAAACTGATATCAACATAAATACTGAAAATATGTTTTGCTCTCTGACCTCTATCTTTCTGTTTTCTTTCTGTTTCTTTCTGCTCTCTCTATCTTTACAGACAAGTCAAATCTGTTGGTCTGCAGGAGTAACCAGGCTTCAGAAATGCCTCTTTCTCCTTCTCTCTTCAAACATAATATCAGTCAAATGGTCTTTCACAAGATTCGCAGGGAGGACTTGGAAACTGTGAGTTCCCTTTTTTCTCACATCCACACACACTTTCATATACACACATTAGACAATAGTAATGGTGCATTTCAAAACTCCTGCCAGCATCATCACAGTCTTTAATTTAGTGAATAACGTTACAGCTGTGTGTCACTACATTTGGAGTCTGGAGTCAGTTCTGCTACTCCACAGCCCAGTGCTGTGGCGCTTTATACGTCTGTCAGCAGTAGAAGCATCCTGAAGTAGCTGAATTTACTAATTTGGGCATTCTATACTTTGAGACATTTTGAGTGATAAATTGGTCAAAAACAACAGTTTGTTAAAGTAGACAAAAAGTAGCACAGATAAATGTATTGTATCATAGATCTCTGAGTTTCCCTTTTTCTCACATCCACACATACATTCACATACACACATTAGGCAATAGCAATGGTGCGTTTCAAAACTCCTGCCAGCATTGTCACAAGAAAAGTCTCAATTTTTGCCTTTTCCTCCAGACACTCCACTGGTGTAGACAGTCATCATCAGCCCTTTAAAAGAAAGTCTTTTACTCAGTATTTTTCTAAAGTGATTAATCCTTTTTCCTCTGTTTTTTCCTGGAACAATGAAGTTATGTCTTATTTATGTCTTAAATAATTTAATTTAATGCAGTTCATGGTTTATTCATTTGTAACCATTAGGCATTTGTCCAACAAGTTGATTATAAAGCGACAGTAAAATGATTGCTATTGTGTATGTTATTATTCCTTGAAGGTCAGAGCATAATATCAGCCATTTCTGCTGTTTTATCTGCTCATTTCTATTAAGAATGTGGTTAGCTAATGCTCTTTTTGCATTTATTTAATGTGTAAAAAATCAAGCAGAGCTTAGAAATATTAGTTCACTTTTAAGTCACCTTTTGTTATTTCTGGGGTTAAAACAATCACTAAATGCTCACCAATACAAACATATAGGTTTTTTATATAGTGATATAAAGTATCACACTGAAAATTCCACATACAGATTCGTTTTGCAGTGGCCCATTTGAAAATGAATTACTCATATTAACAGATCTTACTGAAGTGTGAAAGTGGACATAGCCAAAAAGTCTGGAACATTTTTGAATGTGTGTTTATGGTATGTCTGTGTGGAGGTCAGGAAATCCTGTTGTCAGGTACATGTGGGCAATATTTTTATTCTTACATGTATATGTGTGTTTTCAGATGGAGAGTTTAGGCCAGGGGACCTTTACGCAGGTTTTCCGCGGCATCAGGCGGGAACTGGGGGACTACGGAGAGTTGCATGAGATGGATGTGGTGATGAAAGTGCTGGACAAGACACATCGCAACTATACTGAGGTATTCTGGGGGAAAAAACTATGAGATTCTGATTACCATAGTGGAGGTGTAATAGCAGGTCTAATTATTATGCTGCTTTTGGGATTATTTTGGATGAATAGTTTAATAATAAGTGATGAAGTATAGTCTGGTTTTGTTTCTTAGTCTTTTTTCGAAGCGGCAAGTATGATGAGCCAGCTGTCACATAAGCACTTGCTGTTGAACTACGGAATCTGCGTGTGTGCTGACGAGCGTAAGTGTAGTTACCCTCTAACACGCTCACTGTCTCTTACATACACACAGACATACACACACAAACACAGCATCGTGCAGTAGCTGAATTCACTAATTTGGGCGGTCTATACTATTTTGAGTGATAAATTGGTCAAAAACAACAGTTCTGTAAAGTAGACCAAAAGTAGCACAGATACATGTATTATATCATAGATCTTGATTTATTATTCAATGCCTTTTTTCCAACTCAGATATTATGGTGCAGGAGTATGTGCGTTTTGGTTCCTTGGACACTTACCTGAAGAGAAACCGTGCTTGCATTAACATCACCTGGAAACTGGAGGTGGCCAAGCAGCTCGCCTGGGCCATGCATTACCTGGTGGGTGAAAATGGAAGGCCCATAAATATTAGTATAGCTGTGGTGGTTATACATTATTACATTAATGTTTTTCTGTATGGTGGTCTCTAGAATTTTGACTTTTCTGAGGCAGTGTGTTTCTTCAGTTAACACTGGATGTTACTTTTGCATGTCTTCTTTTGTAATAGGAGGATAAGAATCTAATCCATGGAAATGTTTGTGCTAAAAACGTCCTGCTTACCAGAGAGGAGGACAGAAAGACTGGAACTCCACCATTTATTAAACTGAGTGACCCTGGCATCAGCATCACTGTACAGCCCAGAGAAAGTGAGATATAACAGATATATATACAGTGGGGCAAAAAAGTATTTAGTCAGCCACCGATTGTGCAAGTTCTCCCACTTCAAATG